>PNEQ01059771.1:0-50413 GCA_003012365.1 Medauroidea extradentata
TGAATGTAAATAATAGATACCTTAGAGGAAAGCGTTACACTAAACAACTCACATTCTCAGCGGCCTGCCTACACGGCTGGCAGGCAACAGGGCCGTACTGTTCTTGTGACAACCTTCGAAAGATATGGCAACAGTGTCAGCCAGTCGCTGCAAGAATCTTTATTCCCACGTTATCTTGGTGCTGCTGCTGTCTCGCGCCCCACCTCCCCACCCTTCTACCAACTGTACGTGACACAGGTCCTGTCCGAAAGTTGAGAAGGAGGGGGGGGGGGATGCTTTCGTACAGTTCAAATATTTCTTGTCTTTCTCGCCAGATGGAAGCACTTCACAGGGGACTTGTAGTCAACCTATCACATCGTTACATACATTTGATTTTATGTCTAAATTTCGTGAACTATTTAACAAACTGCAATATTATTGCTTATAAAATTCATTTAAATGCAACAGTATGATACGGTGTAGTATTTCTGTTTCAAATCGTTGGTTAAAGTGTCTAAATTTGCTACTGAAATTACATAACAAAAAATTATGAAACAATGCATTTACATTAGCATATAAAATGCATCAGTAAACTGTTTCAAACAACTATTTTTAAAAACCGAATGTGACACTCACTTTTTCGTACTTTAATCTAGCAAGTGAATGCAGTAATTAGTAAAAATTTTTATTCTGATTCTTGCTGTAATGGCTGCAAAATTAGTATGCAAAGTTCGTTTAAAGTGTCAAAACATATATTAAACATTTTTTTCTAAAGAAAAATTATGTTTCTTCAGTACTTGTCATTTATGTCTACTACAAAATAAATAATTTCAAGTTCATTTCAACATTATTTATTTAGGGAATAATCCCCCTTAACTACAGGTAAGATGTCGAGCGAATGACTATCGTACTCAGTCGTCTATATAATCTAAACTAGTCGTCATAATTCGATGGGAATTTTTTTCGAGTAGGTAGTTGTTATTAGTGGACGTCTATTTACACAGCGTAAGACGGTATTAGTATGCTTTGCTTTCGAGTAAAAAATTAAAAACCGTGTTAGAAAAATAAGAACTTGAAACGACAACATTCATAAAAAATAGAAAAATTATTTTGTATAATTAGAGAAGGTGATTTATCGCGGGAAAAGTTGACTGTTTGCTAGGCTTCAATGTAATGTATTCGTGTCTGACGCTTTTATTTCGTTACTGGCGAGTCCCTATTTGACTCAGCCAATGATAACTCTGGTGCGCTACTACTGGACGTCTGTGATTCGTCTGTAAACAACTAGAATGTGCTACATAACCGTCGGCCAACAATACATGACGCAGGACGCTACACTGATTTGCAGAATAAGCTGGCAGAAAACATTCTCGCTATAAATCACCTACTCTATGTATAATTGTTAATTTTAATATCCAGGTCTTTATAGTAATCGAATTTCAAAAATACTCCCGTTTTTGTTTGAAAATAATTTTAACTTCCGTAAACCCCTGCTTGATGTCTCAGGCTATACTGTATATTAATAACATTATAATGAACGAGTTTTTAAAACTTTGGTGAGAATTATCTTAGTAACCTAATTGCACAAACAGACTTCGCCACGTCAGAAGCACTAGTAAATAGGCTATACATACGAGCTTTACTTATGTAACTGCGCACGGACGGCATTGGAGGACAAATCTCGGTAATAAAATTACAACAATTGCTCAAATCTGTGGCTCTTAATTTCACAAATAATATCGTCAGTTATAGCTTTAAGGTACAACGTATAGGTAAGTACTATTATCAAACTAAGAGAAGACAAACTAATAGCCTTGAACAAATTAAACTATCACGATATTTGAATGATTATTCAATATATAACCGTAGAAGTGAGCCATCTGTAACTAGTGATGGACAAATGTCTGAAATTTTATGCACCAGAAATTTTCCTGGAAACTTTCCGAGGAAACTTTCCAAAAACAGGAAAACATAGGAAACTTACGAACTTTGATGTCATTTTATAAATTACCATCTCACAGACTTGCAGCGACATTTATTCAGTTGTAATTGTGCTTCCTACGTGAAATTTGCATATTTTTAAATATAGACACAGTATTAAGACACGAGTGGTTGTAGGAATTCTATTTTAAAAATGTAGAACTTACTAGTTAAGTTAAGTATGTACTTTTAAAAAATAGAAAAACTCTAGCCTAGCACACTTCTACAATTAGTGAACAGTTGCAAAATACGAAATTAATTTAATCACCAGTATTCAATTACTATATATTAGCTTATATGGAGGAAAAATCAAGATAAAAACCAAAATAGTAACTACAGATTTGGCAGAATTTAGTCTTCCTTAAAAATAGGTACTACTTGATCCATGGATTAAAATATTCAGCTAGATAGATTTGAAAGTTTTTTCAGTACATTATTTCAGATCATAAACTGATGGGTAAATAAAGATAAACAAGTAGGCGTAACGAGTATACTATTACAAGTAACAACTAAACGATATATAATGATGATGATGATGATGATAATATTAATAATAATAATAATAATAATAATAATAATAATACAACCAAATTTGAATCAGACACACTATATGTGTTCTGATTTACATTAAGTCATTTTGGGTCTTCACCATCATGGCCCTTATCTTTGCTTCACTTTATTCTTCTATTTCTTTGTAAGTAAAAGATTCCATATCTTCATTGAAGGGCGCGGTCTACCGCAATTTTCATCACCATTTTTTTATTTTTTATTTGTACCAGATTTTTTTTTCTCATTTTAGACATAACATGTGACGAAATTTGGCTCTTATGAAATTTTTTTATCTCTCATAGTTTTCGCGTAATAGTTTGTTAGAGTCATATTTTGCGTGTTACCATTTTAACGACTACACTAAAACCAACTGATATACCAAACTAAAAAAAATCTCAGTGGATAAAGACATTGCAGGCTACAATGACATGCTAATAAAATTAAAGAATAAAAATTATTTGAATTAAAAAAAATGCTGAAGCTGAAAATAAAAATTTAAAAAATTCAATAATTTTTTTTAAACACAAATAATTTTTATTCTTTAATTTTATGAGCATGTCACTGTAGCCCGCAATGTCTTTATCCACAGTGATTTTTTTTAGTTTGTTATATCAGTTGGTTTTAGTGTAGTCGTTAAAACGGAAACATGCAAAATATGACTTTAACAAGCCATTACGCGAAAACTTTAAGAAATAAAAAAAAAATTCATAAGAGCCAAATTTAGTCAGGTTTTGTGTCTAAAATAAGAAAAAAATGTCTGGTACAAATAAATCATTAAATAATGGTGATGAAAATTGCGGTAGACCACGCCCTTAATAACGGTGACTCGGCCTGAAACTAAACCTGCATCACCTCGGTGGAAGGTGAGGTGAGCATTCTTGTTACTCTGCGACTGTGGTCCCCTTCATGACTATTCGGCAATGGGAATTGTTCTTGGAAACGTTAACAGAACCTAATGTGTGTTATAGAGAAATGTTAATCTGTAGTCTAAGTTATGACAAAAATAGGACAATTAGATTTATATTAAAACACTTCGTGCCTCTGATGAAACAAATTCAGTCAAATTTGTTGACAGGATAAAGAAATATTTAAAGCTGCAAGTTATTGTATAATTTTTGGAATAGCCAGAATTCGTTGACTAAGTTGGCATTGACTCAAAGAAATATATTTTTATCAGTAATATGGTGAAATAAAAGTTCTCAGGATAACACATTTTAGTTTTGTCAACTCTGCCTTATCTCAAATTGCTCTAGCCATCACACTGCAAGACAGGGTTTTTTCGTGAGGTATTATTCCTAAAATTTGGTTTTAACCAGTACTACCACTACATCACTTGTATTTAGGTACTTCTCTCTGCTAGCATATTGCTGAAATACGTTTTATATGATTTTCGTGTAGGAATACATTTGTCCATCAGGTACAAAATGTGTCAGAAGACTAGAGGTGCTGGACACAAACATTATACCACATGGGTACAGATGATGGTTTATTGCGGGAAAACTTGACTATTTGTTGGATTTCAACGTACGTGCAGCTTACCAGAAGGTTACTGGCCTTAGCTTGTACGTAGAGATGTCGCCCTGTTTGACTAAGCCAATAAGAATTCTGCTGCTGTAGTATTTGTTGTCTATCATTGGTCTACAGACAACTATGTTGTGTCAGTGTTTTCGAAGCTATGTTGGCACAAAACATTTTCGCGATATACCATCATCTCTACACATGGGGCATATACTATGTTAGAAGTAACTGAAGGTTAAATTCCAAAATACGTTGCCATATGTAAGATAACAGGGAGAAGCAACGAGAAAATATTAATTGTTTTGTGAGGGAAAATAAGTAAAAAAAATTTTACCATTTCGGTCTGCAATGTCAAGCAATGGAAGAGAAAATAATATTAAATTTTATTTCATATTGATAAATTAATATGGTAACTGATATTTAATATGCAATTACTGCATTTAAAAAACGTAAAACCGTCGAAATACAACAAAAAAATGTCAGTGTTTCTCAAAGTTTCTACAACTGCAAAAATTTCCACGTGGTCTGGAACTTTCCCATTTTTGAAAGTTTCCGACTGGAAATTTCCGGCTGGTAGCTTTCCACTGCCCATCACTACTTGTAACAGCATATATTGTATTTTACCCGTAAAAGGGCTATATTTTATCAGTTTTCAAATCGATAGAAATTGTTGCTTCGTAGGCGTGATTATACTTACTCATGATTCTGTTTGTTTCGTTGGAGTAATGGAATAAATTATAGTTTAACCAAACCGGTTAAAGAGCTTACGTGATACATTACATCGAACTTTTTATGTAAATTTTTGATGTCCGTAAAAACCGATTCTTGTGACGCGCCCAACCAATCATCCTACTTTGATTCAACTGCGCTTGCAGCTTGTGCACGACAATTTTCGAATGAGTATTTCTGGACACACTGCTTTTCTCGGGGTATTCTTCGGTCCTTAGTCCCTATTACTATAGTATCTACTGTATGACTTCCAATGGGAAGTTATTGTTATAGAAACGAAATGTGACGAATAGAGCCTACGATTTTTCGCGAAAAGAATTCTGCAACAGTTTGTTTCAACGCCTTATGTGCACATATAAAACTCTGCTTCATGGTTACTGGAATGTATTATTGCACAGACGCGGCTCATTTGACTGTGCCAACAGGAACAAGGTTACTGCGACATCACACGTCTGTGATTTGCGGGCAGAACCCTAGACTCTGAGAGTTTAAAACAGCCAATCACTGACCATGAAGCAAGGATGCATGTGTGCACATAAGACATTAACAAACTGTTGCAGAATTCTTTTCGCGAAAAATCTTGGACTCTAGTGATGTAACGTGTTTGTTTCCAAGGAAAAACTGTAGACTTTTTTTATCTAATATATTTGTGCACGGAAAGAGTACGTAAGAGGACTATTGTTAGGACCAGTGATTTTTGACGAAAAGAATTTTGAAATAGCATATTTCAGTACTTTACATGCACATCTACAGCTGCGCTGCATGGTCATTGGCAGCGTGTATTTGCGGAGAGACGTCTCTGAGACGACTGTGCCAATCAGAACAGGGTTTCTGTGAAACAACACGTCTGTGACCAAGCAAGACGCCAAGAGTTAAAAACGTCGAAATCAATGACCGCAAAAGCATAGCTGCAGATGTGTACATAAGAAATCGAAGTAAGTCAGCAGGACCAGTGCCGACCGAGAAAATTAGATAAATCTACAGAGGTTTGAGTTGTAGCTTGCTATACTCCGTTTCATATTTTTTTTAAAATATTTTGTGAATTGTTTAACATTGCAATACAATGTTTAGTTCTGAAATGAACCTGATATGTCCATTTCACCATTTGTACTGCGAAGTTTGTCTTCTGTAGTGCCTCAAATCACAAAATTATTACCCGTAAGTTGCTGTCAAATTTATCCAAACTTACAGGAAATGGAGTATACCAAATTAATACGTAAATTTTTAATGTTCATAATAATTGCGTGCTCTTCCGTCGTTACGTGTATCAATGTGGCAACAACTGCTCTGCTGCGTTTCCTTCCGCCGGAGAATTTAGCACGCGAGAGGTTAATTACCTAAGCTCCACAATGAAGCCATTGTATCTGTTGCTCGACAGGTTGTTATATATAGGGCTAACATCCTGGTAGTCTCGGCGAGGCTCGTCATTGGCCGAGGTGCGACTGTTATTAGATACCATGAAACTCCTTGTGTTCATATTCGCCGTCTCAGCTGCGCTGTGCTTCGTGCAGGCAAGTGTCAGCTCACTAAGCGACAGGAAGTATTTTTGCTCCATTTCTAGAGACACGATTATTTCGCGTATTGATTCTAGGTCAGGTTGAACGTCAATAATGTATACTTCACTACTCCTTCTGTGATAAGTCGAGAGCGGTTTTAACACACATTTGACAACTGCAAGCCAGTTATAAATAAGGGAACAAATCGCGGGGATATCACGTGCTACGCGTTTGTACTGTTAGAAGCCAATGAATATTCGGCTTCAGTCTGTAAACAGAACTGAGAAGTCTAGGCTGTTGTCAGATGAATACGCGAAATACTCGTGCCTCTAACCATTTCGTTTCAACATAGTAGGTCTATACTGTAAGTATATTAAAATATGTTTGTAAATTTAGTACACCTCATGCAGTTTAAAAACGTTCTTAAGAAATTTATCTTTTTTTTCTGTATTCTCACATGTCTTTGGTCAGTACGTCCAAGCATTCGGAATTCGAGGTCTAATCAAAAACTTCGATTACGATGAACGCTTACAAGTCCGAATTGTATTGCATAAACAAGCCACGCCATACAAATGTTTCCAATTCGTTACGCTGAATTTTCTGACTTTTTTCTGTAAAATTTACCTCGTACACTAGATCTGTGGACACGCAACATCATGCTCTTGTCGTCCGTTGATAAGGCCGACGAAACGGGTTTGCGGAAGCGTGAGCAGGCACATATATTACAGAGAGGGACCTGAAAAATTCGAGTTTTCATTTGGGTACAAACTAGAATTCCAACCACTGTTAAATTCGTGTCACTTTCACTATTGACCCTAGACTCATTTGACACCTCGTGGAAGCCGCTTAGCTAATAATGAAGACGTAGCTAAATACAGACCCAATCATATGGTATTACTATGCCAGAGAACAACCAATGAGCTGTTATCTGATTAAGTGCACAGATATTCTTGGAGGCTAGCCTACGGGTTAGTGAACCCGTGAATATTCCGGTCTCTAATTATAGACAGTCCCTTAAGAGGCCATAGCAATGTTGTACGCAACCCGCATTAACTCATATAAATGAAGGCTAATTTTACGTTCTTTGTAGCAATTAGAGTATTACACATATAAACGTTATCTTCGCGCTTTATGAAAGACAGTCGTTATTAATAGAGCTGCGTTCTACAAAATGAAGCATAACAAACGGTTACATTAGCAACGCTATACTAAAAAAACGTTTCGTAAAATTTGCAGAAACCATTCTTAGTACTTGACTTCAGCAAACGCAGCGAAAATAATAACTACTCTGTCTGTTATAAAACGCGAAGATAATGTTGATATGTGTAATACTCGTATTGATATAGCGACCGTAAAATTAGCCTTAATTTATATCAGGTTAATGCGGGTTGCATACATGCACCTGAAACACCTGATACGGCCTTAATTCTTGGTAGACACGTAAACGCTAAAAGCACAAATTGAAATCTACATGATTTTAAAAGTCAGTATGGGCAAACTACAAAGCTGCAACCCTAGACAATCATATTAGCCAACTCTATAGTAGACATTTGCCCAGAATGAGGCATTTGCTGAGCGCGATCTCTTGCGCCGCAATATAATTTTCGATATTTCGGCATCAAAGATTGTTCTTCAGAAAAATGTAACTCGAGGACCAAAGTAAAGTTCACAAAAACTCTTGTCTAGGGATGCGGTTTTTTTTATTCGAGAAGCCTAACTTTCTAAACTGATACTTTTAGCGCTGAGTAGCTGGCGCATGAATATTGCTGTAGCGCGTAAAGAGAGGTTTTTTTTTTTTTTTTTTAGAAATATTTCTAAACGTGCATTCGATATCTTTATCCACGAAAAGAAGTGAAATGAAGGGATTTTGGTCAGCGCTCAACATTTAAGTCTTTAGCGCTGGTGAGGGGTGACATGAGGTGAGTATGGAGCAGCGCCGGAATAAATGGGCGGGGGGAAACGGGAGATCCCCGAGGAAACCCGTCAACCAGCGGCATCCTCTGACACGATTCCCACATGCGAAAATCCGGGGACTGACCCTGCCGGGAATCGAGTCCGGATCGCCCTGGTGGTGGCGAGAGGCCTAACCCCTCGGATACCGCGGACGGCCCCTGTCTACATATATATATATATATATATATATATATATATATATATATATATATATATATATATATATATGTGTGTGTGTTTAAGAGAGGCATGGTTTTAAAATTTCAAATTTATTTTCTTTTCGTAGACAGGGGCCGTCCGCGGTATCTGGGTATCTCAAAATAGCCAAAATCGGTTTTTTCTAGATTGTTGCCACGTCAAACATACCAACTGGAATCATAAAGCAAAAATATAGACGTGTGCGCTGGATTTTATTACGCACTTTAAATAAATAAGAAATAGGGTCACCGCTTTAAGTACAATAGGAAAAAGCCAACGACCAAAACACTGCACGCCGCCGTCTTCACGCCCCGCACATAAAGGCGACACTATTGTTTAAGCATGAGCCACTCTAGCTCTTATCACCTGCCTGTTTCCATACCTCGGACACGGTATCCATAGCGCCTGCTGTATAGCGTTTTTATAACTTCTAGTAGTGGTACACTGTGTTTCACACATCTTCAATAAAACCTAACAGTTCTGGGGGCTAATAATTATTTGAGTGTTGTAGATGTCTGATAAATGTCACTAGACATATTTGGCTTTAAAATGAACCTGAGATGTCCGTTCTCCCGTATGTGCAGTAACCGTGTGTTACGTATTTATTTTGCAGGTTTAAAAAAAATTAACACATTTAAAATATGTAACTAAGTATATACGTGTTACAAATAACACTTTGCCAACTATAGTTACAGACTATTCATGGCAGAAGTGAGAACTATTGAAACCCTGGTTAGTTTTTTACCTATATCAACAAATTTGTTCCATCCCGTAACTTGTGAATTAAAACGCAGTATGGCCCATAAATATACTGCACAAATTTCGCAGTAATTTAAAGGCAATGCTAGAGGTCAATTTTTTTTAGTTGTTACTATTCACATGAATGTTTTCATAAACGTGCCCAAGAATTGTGTGTATATATAGAGTTATAGCAACATAAATATTCAGTTTTTTTTTTTTTTTTTTTAATTGAAGGTTTGACTAACACGGTGCATCACGTGCTATACGACTGTCATTTTGTTATAATTAACTTACTCTGTTTTGTATAACTTAAGGAAATGTTCACAACAACTCGCAGAATGGTTTAATTTTTTTTGAAACATGCAAAATATGCACATAACACACGTATTACAATAACGTAAAATTAACTGAACTCGTTAGATCAGAAACACAATAATAGGATTATTAGCTTTACGAATTCCAAGGCACAAGATTTAGGTTGGTTTATTTATAGTTTTATGATAATTGTTTTGGCAGCTAGTATCAAAAGAAAAAATACTGTTCATAGAGTCGACAACGTAATGCAATGTCTTAAATTTGAAAAAAAAAAAGTATAACTATGTTAAATCGTGCATTATGAGTTTTAATTATTTAATAGATAGTCGACAAAATTGTAGAAACACTAACAAACTTAAGAAATTGACACGAATAATATTTTTATTCAGATTGGCATGTGCTCATTCGTCCTGTTCTGTTCTCGCTGTCCATGTGTGTTTTTGTTTGCAGTGCGCCGAAAAAAATAAGATCAATATAGAGGAGATAATAAAGAAATTTGATGAAGACTTGAAAAATCATGTCGATTATTGTGTGAATAAGTCAACGGAAACCATTGGTAAGTAGCTAATGCAGGAATACATATTGTGTATGAAGTACACTCTAAATCTGAATTAGTGAATATTCACTGATTCACGCTGATGAATGGAGCAGTTTCTCGCATTTGAATAAGTGAAAATAGTTGCTGTTTAATTAGTGAATATACAGTGATTTCCTTTAAGAGTGCCAACATCTTACAATTGAATCAGTGAATATTCACAGTTTATTTCAGACGCTTTCAAACAACAGTTTTCATTCATTGAATCAGCGAAAAATTACTCGAACATCTGTGGACATTCACTTATTAACTTGTGGAACGTTAGCACTCTATCGGAAGAAGTGAATAGTCACCAATTTCACAGAAGTTTCTCACTGATTTAGTTTGTTGAAACTGTTCCATCCATCGGCATTAATCAGTGAATATTCACTAATTCAGATTTTGAGTGTACTGAATACACAGTTACTAATTTCATGTCGTCGAGCATATTTTTCTACGTGTTAAGACGTAATTAGCTACAGAGATTTCATATCCGCAAATATATCCCGAACGTGGAAATTCTTAGACACGAGGTGATTTATGTCTATTGCATGTGCAAATAAGTCTTAATTTATTTTGAAGGAGAGTGAGAGGAAAAAAATGCCGTAGAGCTTAGTTTCCTATATTTTTTCTTCAGTTGTGGTTTTTTGGATAAGACCTGTGCATGCGCTTCTTGTCATGCTGTACGGTACCCTAAACTAAACGTTGTTTTATTTGTTGTAATAGAGGACAAAACTTGCTCAACATGATACAGCAAATACCTACTTGTGCATGAGGCAAAATAATGTTAGAATATAAATATTCTTAAGCTATATAAACACGCATATTATTTACAATTGTGTTTGCTTTTTTTATTATCTAAAAATAGACAGATTATTTTAACATAGTTAGGTTTCAATATCATACTTTTACAGCTTTTCTTTTATGTGTACGTACATACAACGAAATATTACTTTTGTGCGGAAATAAGGTAAATTGTGCTGAAATAAGATGCCAGAAGTTTATACCTTCTAATACGTTAAGGTTTGTACATGATGTAAATAAATAAATGTTGCAAGGCTCTGTAGTTGGTAGGTGGTTACCACGAGAACATACTGTGTCCATAAGCCCATGTTTGAAAACACATTGATTACCCGCTAGGGTCCCTGAAACAGGGCTGGATTTAAGAGGAGGGTGGAGGTTACCGGGCTGAAGGGAGGGGGGCCCAAAATCGTGTTCAACATTATGTAGCCAAAGTATGTCCAGTCGCCTCAAGGAAATCGGCATTTTGTTCTATAATTATCCAAGTACATGTAATGTGTCCTACTTTTATGTATGTATGTTATTTTTAATGTTCGGTAACAGTAAATAACCACACTTTTGAGATGACAGGTATTTTTGCAATACATAAATTCACATAACCTCCTTCCCCCCAAATATGTTTCTAAATCCGCCACTGCCCTGAAAGAAAAAGGCGATGACTATAGATTGCGCGACGAATATTTAGGAATACAGAAGTTAAATAACTGGCAGGACGACATATACAGTCACACACGCCAACAAAATGGCTTCGCTGGCCAGCAAAATGGCGGAAACGCCTTCCGTTAACAAGCGTAAGACGACTACCCTGCTAGCCAAGCCAATAGTAACCTGTCGTAACATGCAGGAGCCAAACATACATTGGGCTGGTACAGAACTATCTTTCATAGAAGGCGGCGGCCATAAGTCTGGCAACACTGCCAAGAAGGGTAATTTTAACACATTTTTAGACCTCCAACGGCAAGGACTTTCCCTTATTCGTCGGAGTGTAAACAAAATTACAAATCAGGAATAGATATTGCCGTTAGAAAGTCTTGGCTGTGTTGACAGACTTATGGCCGCGGCCTTCTATACTCCATTTCATATAAATTTGGTTAAATCTTACAGAAACTTATGGGCAATAATTTGTGATATTTTATTATTTGTGTCACTACACAAGACAAACTTTGCAGTACAAATGCTGAAATGGACATTTTTGGTTCATTTTAGAGCTAAAAATGTCTTGCATTGTGCAACAAATCACAAAGTACTAAAAATTATTGCTCGTAAGTTGCTGTAAAATTTATCCAAACTTAGATGAAACAGAGTATACTAAAGCGGCTACAGTTGGCACCGTCAGCCACGGGCAGCCAATGAGTGCTGAAGTTCGCCTGTATCAACTGAGTCACCACCTCATTTCACGCCTGTATTACTACTTAGTCTGTGTTACGGAATTCAACATTATCAAATGCTTGTTGACTAATTTCCGTGAACCTTTGTACGTATTTCTTCATTGTTTTGTACTGAATAGCATACATCCTCCTCCACATTTTCTGGATTATGGGTCCATGAACGTGTGGTCACATAGTACCCGACGTGTATCACGCGACTGATCTGATACCATTCGCACACAACTGTTAACAACTGAATGCCACGTCCACATTGTGTCATCACGCAGTTTATAGGATGTTTATCAGTAGGAATGACCCTATTTTTTTTTCAAGAGTTCCTAGCGCGTAACCATTGTATTTCCGGACATGGGTAATTTATGAAACGTGTTCACATGGTACCCACCTACAATACAACCACAGACCCTTCTTCAATTTATTTATTTAAATACTCGACTGCCAGGGGAAAATGCCGAACATGGAAATTTTTGTTTGTTGATGCCATCATGCTTTTGATATACATATTTAAAGAATATTACTCTAAATAGCCTACTTACCTCCATTAAAAGAGATACTACACATAAGCTATCAGAACGTGAAATATAATGTAACATTGCTATTTAAAAGTAACTAGAAGAAAATGAAAAATTCGTAACATGGACTTAAGCTGATCTACTCCCAGACAGTTTAGAGACAGTGATTTTTGGTGAAAAAAAAAAGTTCTGCATCACTTTGCTTCAATGCCTTACGTGTACACCTGCAACTCAGCTTCGTGGTTATTGGCAGACCGTATTTGAGCAAAGACGTCACTCATTTGACTGTGTCAATCAAAACACGTTCACTGCGACACCTCACGTCTGTGATTAGCGTGCAGAACCTCAAGACGTAGACAGTTAAAAACATCCAATCACTGAATAAGAAGCCAAGGTGCAGGCACAAAATATTTAGGAGTACAGAAGTAAAAAAAATAGCCGGAAGGACAGCGAACTCAGTCACACATGCCAGCAAAATGGCTTCCCTGGCCAGCAGCATGGCGGATACGCCTACAGTCAATCAGCGTAAGGTAGCTACCCTGATGGACGGCAGCCGGGCCAGTAGGAAACCTGCAGTAACATGTAGGAACCAAACATACACGGGGCTGATATCAACAAACTCGGGCAGCCATTAAGTGGTGAAGTTCGCCAGTATCAAACGAGCCGCCACGTCATTTCACGTCTGTATTACCATCTAGTCTGTGCTGCAGTTGTCCACGTAAAACTTTGAAACACGTTGGTGCAGAATTATTTTCACCGAAAATCATTGCCTGTAGTAACAGTTCATAAAACATAGGCCTACTTGTAGTGGTGTATCGTGCAACCTCCCGAGGGTTTTTGTTTGTTATAATTTGTCTTGTATGGGGCCACAGTGTTTGAGGGGCCAGACCTCTCGCCTCCTACCTGGACGAACCGGGCTCGAACCGTGGCGGGTTCGATCCAGGATTATTCACGTGCGGGAAACATGGCGGGGCGGGTTTTCTCGTAGAACTCTCGTTTCCCCACCTTTCTCATTCCGTCACTGCTCCACACTCATCTCACCTCATCTGATCCATTCCTCGAGTCACAGAAGGGGGAAGATGTTGGGGGGGAGGGGAACAACAGGCGTGTCTCGCTAACCAGCCCACCCTTCACCCCTCGGCCTTCTCTCATACACCATGTGGGTTTCATTTCATTCTTTATGTTGTATATGGGTAGTCTACTCTGTCATCTTTATTTACTGAAGCATTCAAATTAGTTTGGCGATCTTTGCTGCGTAGGACATTACATGTATTCAAATTTTCTGTGCAGTCTTGAGTGATCATTTAGAAGTAAGCAGTGACGTAATGGTGGTCTAGTTCCAGAATTACTAGAAATTAAAATTGTGATGGAAAAAAATTTAGTAATGTGTTGCATCAAAAGGGTTTGCGGCAATGTGAATTTCTCTAAAATGTATCGCCACTGAAAATGATAACGAAAAATAATGCTAGTGTTCACGGAATAGAAACTATTCTAAACAATGAATTGTACCGGACAATTAAAATAACACTGCCATAGTCGTTTTTCCCCGCAGTATTCCTTCCAGCCGTCAGTATAAAGTCAGTGCTGGTATTTAATGGGACGTCCTTGTAGTTTAAAAGTGAGTAGAAATCAGATGTCACTGACATACGTGTACTGAATTTTTGCTTTCGTTCAAGTTTAAAAAATGTAAATAGGACATGAATTTATAACTAATAACCCTAACCTTAGTTTTAATTAGAAATTATTACGTTATCATTACTGATAAAATACACAGCGATATTTTTATCATTGAAAATATCTTTAAAGCTTTAATATGTTAACTTCTGAAGTCCATAAAATGAATCACAGATTTCTTATTGTTCTTTAGGAAATCGAGATATTTTAGTGAAAACGTTTGTTTTTACAGCATCCTGTGAAGAACAGATTACGACGAAAAGCCCAGAACACATGTCAGAAAACTGTAAGGTAAGTGATATTTAAAGGTATACATTTCCTTTGGTTATTTGCCTTATTTACATCAAATTATATCAGTTGGACAAGTTTGGTGTGAACACAGTACATTTCAGCGTTAACTTCACTGGATTAATATGTTTACAGTGACCAAATATATATTACACGGCCAAGTCAACTATGGTCCCGTGCAAAATGTGAACTACCCGAAGTCAGATTGTTCCCACCTCCCCCTTCTCCACGGCCACGAACACTCTTCCCTCTAGGTTTGAAGAACTTGGTGTCTATACTATTCCCACACTGACCCTCTGTTCTTCATTCCCCTCTCCCGACCGACAGCGATACTAGCGCTTGCCTCACTTCCCTACCCGGTATTAGTGATGCTTATAACGGTTACTTTCCTGTAACGGTTCCCGCAGTTATCGTTGGTGGTCAGGAACCGGTTATTTAAACAGTTATTCGTTATCGGTTATTTGAAACGGTATTGATACTCATTTCACATATTTAACTGTTTGCTACTTCATCGCTGGCATGTAATGGAATAATCTTTCAAACATTATTCCGTTACGTGTAGTTATATTTTCGTACATTGATAAAAATAACTGCAAAATGTTATCGAAATGAAATGGTGATGACTTAGATCGTAAATGTGAAAATTGTTCAACCAACTTTGACAATTTTTTAATCTCAATCAAATCAGTATAACATGAAACACTTTAAGATTTAACGTATAAGTCTATCCAGTCAAACCAATAGCTCTACATTTCCTTCGAAGTTAAATAAAATTATCTGTATGCTCATATTGCTTACAAAATGTTGTACATGAACATATTAATTTAAACAATACAACATATAAACTAACTATTTAATACCATTCACATGCAGTATAAAACCAAATTCATAAACATTTAAGACATTACAACAGGTAAACCTAAACAATCACACCAAAATCTCAAAAAATTCCACTCGTTTTTCGTCTTTTTGCTTCGGCCATGCTCAATACTTCCTTATAAACATGAAAATAATAACTAGTATATTAAATCAACACGATTACATACATATGACTGATGAAAAAGAACAGCAAAATACTGATACGTCTTCTTCGCTACCGCAGATACAGAGAACTAGAATCGATAACTGTTGGTAGCTGAGATTGTTTTAAAAACTGGTTTGTGAATAACGGCCGTAACGGGTACGGGAGCAGCGACCATCAACTTAAGAGTAGTTGTGACACCTATCGGGCAGCGACACAACAAGATTGTGTTGTTACTATTTCACTCAATGGATCATGCACGAGTCGCCTGACATCTCACCTCGTCGAGTTACAGCCATAATACCATCGCTGCGCTGCGCTAGTGCGCTACTGAATAACTTGAAACATTTTTTGTTTGTCAGTAAAACAAGCGAAATATGTTGTATTTAATCTGCCCTAATTTAGATTTACATTCATTTTCAGCTGTCACACACCATCAATCACTCGTAAACAGAAAATTCCTTTCAAAATTACGAATTTCTATTGTTTTCCTGCTGACATTTATTTCAGCCATTCTTAATAGTTTACTGCTTAAATCTACATTAAAAATACGTCTGAGTCAGTACTTATATGTTGGTAATGAATAATTTTAACGTTTAAAATAGTTGCCTACATTCGGTTATACAAATGGAACGAACAAATAACGAAAGCTGCGAACTTGAATACCCGCGCTGTACTTAGAACGGTTATTTAATCGCGAAACAGAACGAACGAGAACCAAGAACTGTTGTCGGGCGTAACAGTCATAGGAACTGTTTTTAACTGTGACATACCTCAGACAGAACTATCTCGGAACAGAATGGTTAAATGGTTACTGATAACCGTGTTACAACAACACTTTTCAAGAACCAATAACTGTTTCTAGAAAAGCGAAATATTACTGTTTATTCGGTGGGCGCAAAAATTGTTTTCATAAAAATATTTCGTCGAAATCTCTCACGTAACTAATTTCTTTAATGCGCTAAATTGTTTACACTGGTTTTAAGGACCAATTTTTTGCGAAGTTCTGAAATACTTCCATTTTATACTCGTTTGTGAAATTAAAATGAAACACTCGCGATACATATTACAAGCAGCGTAACTATTGACAAAGTATTTATACTCGTCGCTAGATTGTGCTGTGTGTGAGAGCCAACAACCGACCGACGGGAACGATGCTGATAACCGTTATTCTGGAGCGATAACCAAGAACGAAACGGTTATTTTCTAATAACCGTTATTAATAACAGTTATGTTAAATACCGACCATCTCTACCCGGTATCGAAGTTGACTTGAATTGGTTATATATGTTGATAAACAACGCATGACAGTGTGTGTGGGGGGTGTGTGAGTAGTGAGAATACATGGGTTCAGCATCAGTGGGACCAAGACCGGCACATAAACCCATTCGATTAATATTGCCACGCCCCTGGAGGCGGGAGCCCCACTCGGAGGAGGGAGCCCCACCTTCTTGAGTGGAAGGACTTCCTTCCTGTATGCATAGCATGGTTCTTTTATAGTTTCCCATGATAGCTGGATTAGAGTGTTTGATCTCAATTGCCATGTTTACTATTAATGTATCTGCATCATCTTTGGATATATTCACTTGCACACCTTCTTGTTCTAGTTTTCTAGACACCAGCGTTATGAGCCTTGTTTTGATCATGTCATTTGCTAAAAGTGTCTCTTGACTGATCTGAACTCTCATATTTCCTTACACAACATTTCGATTTACTGCCTTACAACAGCTCTCCTTTGTCTGTCAGCAGTGTTTGTGCAGCTTGTACTCTGGGAGTAACCACAAATGACAACAACAATGTTATGTCCATATACACGCTGTATGTAAGAGACGAATCTTTCACTTATGCCATTAAATGTGTCTCCTTGCTTTCAAATTATGCGATCAAGTAAGAAGCCACCATAAAGTACATAGGCAGTAAGTGCTAAATCGAGGCTTTCGTTTTGCACAGGCTGAAATACTTTGTAGAGAGACGATTTATGTATATTCCGCATTCACAATGCAGAGAAAAAAGACAGAGGATATGGTGCTAGCTCATATTCGAAATAATTCTGTGGTTCCGTGTCACTTTTCTTGATAATTAGTATTCTCTGGAACAGTAATAGTGGTTCTATAGGAACAATTTTATCATGAATTTAATATCATATTAGTATCATAATTTAATTGCAGAATTCATGGTGGCTAAGGGTAAGACACGGTCACAATGTTTCAGTTTAACATCTTTAAACATTTCCCCAAAAGGTTTACTCATTACTTCTTTTCCTGATTCATAGGCCCTACTGAAATTTATCGTGTCATCTCCTATAACTCAAGTCGCTATTGAAACCAGCAATCTTTGATCTGCGAATGGCAAATGACCGCAAAACCATTGAGTAAGTTTACTTACATCTTCATCATCTCTTTGAATGTGGCTGGGCCTCATCTCCGCATGTTGCTCAGAGGATACAAATGAGACCCCAGCAAACTGTTCAATAGCAGAACACATTACTTGCAGCAGGATATTCAATAATCCATTTCGCCTTTATGCTATCACACATTCCTCTGTCGTGGGTAAGACCTCCTAAACTTTTCATAATTGTTTGTTCAGTGGTCATATCACTCCATTTCCGACCAATGCCTTTGTGGTCGTCTTATGGCAAAGGAACCCTTTTTTTGGTGAAAGATTCATATTCGTCTTTATCCATAACTGATTCCAGATTTACCATAACTTGAAGATACACATTTCATGATTTAGCATTATCATAATGCCCACAATCATGGAAGTATGGGATCATTTCTTTAATGCATAAAGATGTAAATCTCAGTTACCCAGCCTTAATGAAGTTTTTCATCATAGTGACCATATGGAAATACTGTACCCACAGTTTCGCTGTATACCTTTCTTCTGTACATCTTCTAACATTTCTTCAAAAACTTCACACAAATTATTATCTTCCAGGGAGGATAAATTTGGAGAATGATAGTACCCTCTTTTAGCAATGAAGTGAAATAAAAATTATAAAAGTAATTAAATTTCATAAAAAAAGCTGTCTCGACATGCATAAAATTCCACATGACAGATGTGTCCAAATATGAAGCTGTTGTGGCCAAACTATTAGTTTTATGAAGAAAGTCTTTTGTTATAGAAAATAATGTGTTCTTTAATTTAGTACTGGGGAATTTTTGCTCTAAAAATGCCACCATTTTCAATAAAAATGCAAAAAAGTAAATTTTGGCCGCCATTTTCCAATATGGATGCCGAAGCTTCAGTTTCATTAGTGGGAACTTTTAGTATCTTGAACAGTAAGGTACAAGAAGGTCTGTGCAAAAATGAAGCTTTTTACTAATTTTTTTCTACTAAACTTCAAAATCCGACATTATTTGACTGGATTATAAAGAACAGTGAGACAAATATACCCTACCCCATCATCTAAAGACTCATGCTTTTCGTATATCTAAACCGTGGTCGAAGTAAAGCAAATAATTGGTTTTATTATCTCATGAATAACAAGTATAATCAATTGAGCACTATCTTTTGGCTTAGGTAAAAGTAAAGTTGACAATTTTTGTAAGTAATTATCGAAATATTTTCTAGATTCAATATAACTACGAATTGTGTTATCAGTGTTTACATATTTGTGTATTTTCTTACGCTCGCAATGTTACATTATGTAAACTAATCATGAGACTCAGTTGTTTGGCGTCCGAGATAAAATATAATTTTAAAACGGTAATTATAGCAGTCGTGATTGTTTCATTTGCAATGTTTTATCTTTTTCCGATTAATATTATGTGACGCAAATTTAAATTATACATTGACAGTATTTTTGAAGTATCATAACAATTATTTTCTGCGGTAACTCTTTAAAACGCAAGTAGAAGAGGGAGTTTGTTACAGTGTTTTGCGCTACAGAATAAAGACAAGAATATTAATTTAAAATACCGACACGTGGTTCTGTCCCAAATCACTTTTCTTAGGTTTGATTATACGAACACGATAAAATTACAGACAAAACACACGTGTGGTACACTTATACCATGCAAATAAGAACCTAAATGTGTATTACAGTATTTTGTACATTTTGTCTTAAAACATATCGAATACAAAGTGTTTTACTTATTTATTTTGGTATTAGCGGTCTGTATGATCAAGATGTCGGTTATGACCGTATGGTCAAGTTACAGGTTGTGGTACACGTGCAGCAATTGAGCTTTACGTTTATCTTTTCACTTATTGTTTACATTGTGGGAAAATAGACTTAGCGTTAATTAAAATTGTTTCATCATTTTAAACTACTAATATGGCATTGTTTCTACGTATATATAGTTTGAATACGCACTTGTTCGGCTTCATGACACACTTAAATTCCGCGTCGCTGTATAGAAGGTAGCGTCGTTAATCTGAAATGCTTTTATCGGTGACAAACAGAACCTGGCTCGCTTTTTTGTACGAAAATCTTTTCATTGACGCGTCGTTATTATGACAGGGTGCTTAAAATACGAACGATGATTGGCCTACTGGTTTCTGATTGGCCGTTTCACTCCTTCCTGGTTTCTGATTGATCAATTCATTACCTTCTTCGTCCCTCTAATTTAGAAATATTAGGCTTATTATTGCTGTCCACACCCTTCCTCCTTGGAAAGGAATGAGCGCGATGGTTGCCTGGAGGGAGACGGGAAAGACTGGGATTGGCTGGGGATCTTCTGGTAGGCATATATGTATCGCCTAAGCGACATGCTTAAGTGCACAAAACCACCCTAAACTCCATCCCCCTCTCCAACCCTTACTGTTTTAGATTATGTACCACTTTAAGAGGGCGTGGTACATAATTCAACGCTAAATCTATAACTGTAGGTTTCTGTCAAAAGAAAACTAAAAATAAGACAAGAAAACCTAATGTTATGTTTTCTTGTCTTATTTTTAGTTTTCTTTTGACAGTCATTTATTTCGCAATGGAGTATGTCCAAGCAAATTAATCCAGTCATGCACTCCCATTGCACAGTTCTTTCAAAGATCATATGTAGGTTTCTTGAAGCCCATTTGCGAAAATTAAACAATAGCAATCCTAGACAATAGTTTCAGCCAACGTTTTAAATATAATAGTTTCCAGTGTTACGAACTTCTGAGGCACAATATCTGACGTCGGAACCCTGTGCATTTAACTGCGGCGCAAGAGATCACGCGTAACGAATTAATAATTTTGGAGAAATATTTACTCATAAAGTAGGCAAACACCATTATCTAGGATTGTCATTGAGTATTTTATCCATATTGGCTTCGAAAAAAGCGTAGAAATAAATTGATGTTTTCAGCGTTTATTTACCTACTACGCAATCTTAAGACATGGATGACGTTACTGCTTTGTTTAGCATAGAATGACGTCATCCACTGTAATATCATCCCACTTATACACCTTCATCGTACCTAACCTTACACTTTTGAATTATGTACTGCCTAAAATTATAGGTTATGTCATAGAGTGAAATCATAAGGTGACCTCCCAGTGGTTATGTCGTCATCGATGACCACTATCAATAAATATTGATGTGCATTTAATATGACCTATCAATTGGCATATGAACGTATAACCAATGAGTAGACATGCTGAAATTTCACGAATCCAATGACCTGCATGTTAGAATCAAATATCCTATGTATACTCAAATCCCGACCATTTGCCCATCAGCTGCTACTCAGTGGAACAGCAGACAATGAACGAATAGACAGGGCTTGATAGTTGGAATAGGATATTTGATTCTTACATGCAGGTAATTGAATTCGCGAAATTTCACCATCTCTACCAATGAGTAATCAACAGCAATAGGCATGGCTTACCTCGGTACACATCTTTCTCGCATAGCTGTAAGCAGTGAACTGGGGATCCAGAACCCGATCAACAATATGAAATAGCACTCCTAGCACTTCCCCTCTTTTCCCCTCCATTCCCCTGCCACCCTTTATATTACACAATTGTATTAGAAGAGAGTTGTCAGTACTCCAAAGATATTCGTGGTGTGAGAAAACTCTCCTTGGTCTGAATCTCGTGTAGTTAACTTGCTTACCTCAACAATTTTTTTTTTAATTTTCGCATTTAAGGTGGAATACTTAAACACCAAGGTAATGTTTTAATTATATCATCGCGAGACAAACTCTAAATTATAGGTATTACGAATACAGTAGGTACTCACGTGATCCGCACCACTTGCGCAAGCAAGAAGTCCAAGGTTTGAATCCTGTGAGAGTACAGCCGATAAAATTAGCGATGCTTCCTTTGATCGTTTCTGTAATAGCAGCGCCACTTGTGCATTACGGTGTTATAACATTGATATAATGGCATCTTAACTACCATTGATGTAATAATAGATACTTAAGATTTGAGTTTAGCATTTTACTAATCTCCTATTCATACTTAAACGCACAACTTAAAAGTTAGTGGTTAAGATCACAATAAGATCATAACAGAATAAATTAGTCGTGACTGATAAACTATCGTAACATTAAATTATGTTTAACTAGTGTGATCTTCATTCTTAAGATGCGCAACTTAAAAGTCCTTGATTAGAATATCAGTGAAGCCACCATGGGATGGGCGCACCCAGGATTTTGGCTTGGGGAGGGTTCTGAAACATGTGAACACACTTTGCTTGCAATAGCATCTCAACACACAAGTACTGTAACTTACTATTAGTACACATAATAAAATTTGACATAAAATTTAAAAATGTCGCCCTTTTGGGGGAGGTACTTGCCCCTAGTGCCACCTCCCTGGGTGCGCTAATGGAAGCCACTACAAAATAACATAGTAATATTTGCTCAATTAACATATTACATTCTCACATTAATATGGTTCGCAGGTTTTCACGGCCGTTGTCTGCATTTTTTAGGCTTCTGGGTTTGAGCTGCGTCTATTGTTTTTTGTTTTGCGTCGTTTTAGCAGTCGTTGCAGCTGCCATCTTCAGGTTCCAGACACCTTGAAAATATTCTCACATGTTTCACTTAACACATTGCTAACTACCTTCTTACATGCATTCAGAACCAAAACGTCCGCGGATCGTCTGATTTTGCAAGTAATTAACTAACCACAAAAATATTATTTTTTTACTTACCACTATACAGTAAATGTAAAATGTGTGACACTTAGTTTTCGCACACGAATACTTTAGCTGCCGTTTAACATTGTAATACACTTATTTGTAATATATACGTTTATATTTACCCAATCTTCAAACCACTGTGTTCACCGGATGGTGTGGAGATGCTCCAAAGGGTTGAATATTCCCTTCTGATGACGGAGGGCGTATACGATTCCTTCCTCCTCACCCTCGCATAACACACATCCGTTTACGACAGGGGGCGCCACACTCTAACCCATTTGCCAATACGACCTATATCGCTGCAAAATAAACCTCACAGAGCATAATAAGCATGAATAGTAAATGAAAGATCTAAAATTATGTAGTCTTATCGAGACAAGGCAGTGTTATATTTAGATGAGAAACACACCTCATTTCGCCGTGCATTAAACAATTTATCGGAATTCTTCAACATCATTTCATGTAATATTCCTCAAATATGTAAACGAACAGACTATAGGACCCTACAGAGATTTTCGATTCCCACACAGCTATCACAGGTAACTATATTCCCAGTATTTACAGATTAGCACACTTGCTTAAGATTTGCACGTTATAAACCCACCTAGCTAACCTAACGTACGTTCAAGCTCATAGTATTATTAGAAGGCTAGATCTTCACGAATGAGATGTAATTATAGACTGTCAAGGAACTACCCTGAGAGAATAGTTTGTACATCACTAACCACTACATCACTCTACATGTTTGGTATAGTAAATATGTTACTACAGCAACGGGTCATCGCATATATGCTAATGTAACAGTGAAATAACTGTTGGCTCACTTCAGTGGTAAAAAAAGTCATTTCATATTGTTCAGCTCGACCAAGCAGCGAGTGGCTTGTCTGTTTTCCTCTAGTAACAGGAACTTCTGAAATGCAGTTTTAAATAGTAAATGTACGTCAAGTATATTAATCACTGCTCATACACTTCGTACAAGCAATATAATAACAAATTAAACTAATTATAAAAACCACTTGTGTTACTGTATACAAAATATTTAGAAAAAAATATTCTCCATGTAGAAAGCCACATGCAACCCATATCTGAAGTAAGACGTCTCACATTCTGTATGCTAATTAACAGACTACATTTTTTTTATCACCGACAAGTCTTTATTACACACATTATATTTGTAGGTCTGAGAACTAACTCACTTGACAGTCTAGTACATCTCAAAGTATATAAGGCCATAATGTGTAAATGTTAACGATTCCATACCATTATGGATATTGCTTTAAGTTAACATATTCATTGTTTGACACATACTCTCATCTACTCATTTTAGCATCGTTACACCTTTAATTTCACCAATCACTATTGTTACCAAACTAAGGCAACATGTGCTCGTAACTTCACGAAATGTATGTAATATCACACAACATACAGTTTAGCTGTTAACTACTAAATAAACTTAAGAATTATTTTAAAATTGCTTTCCAGAATAATCGTTGTGTGAAGGTTACTCTAATTTCAGAACAAACCATCGACTCGCATACCTACTACATGTAAACCTACATCTAAACGACCAAGACAAGACAGAGTGCTATTGTCCTCGTTCATCTAGCCAGGAGTGAGAGAGATTTTGGACAGCGCTTAACATCGAGGTCTTTAGCGCTGGCGAGGGATGATATGATGCGAGTATGGAGCGGCGCCGGAATGAATGGGTGGGGGAAACGGGAGATCCCCGAGAAAACCCGCTGACCAGCGGCATCGTCCGGCACGATTCCCACATACGAATCTAGCCAGGAGATAACTTTAAGCATATTCGATAGTATAAAAATTATTTATGCCATCCCTCTTATTTAACATGCTTAATGTACTATTTTACACACAGAGAATATTACAGTGCATTATTGTAAAAGTCACGTTTGCATATTTTGTGAGAAAATGAGGGGGGGGGGAGTGAAGGCAGTTTTTTTCCTATTGAATAAGCATAAAATTAAGTAGAAATACATGACTTTTTTAAAGAACAATTCTGATGCCTCCACCAAAACGCTTGGTTTTCGTGGTAATTATTTTGTTTAAAATCTCAATATTTTCAACAGTTGCATTGTACATTTTCCTATGCTGTGCTAATTGGATTAAATGGGTGTGATTTATTTAAATTATTTTGTTTTAAAATCTCAAATTTATTCAACCATTTCTCTTTCTGTTTTGCTGTATTGTGAATATGTGTAGCTGGCGATGGGATACTAAGACGAGGAGAGAGGGGAAGTCCTTAGACTGAATATACCTGTAGAATGGTTGCGGATAGAATCGAAGCGGGCTTCGCTGTGTAAGCGCTTAGACACAACCACACATTCATATAATGTGAATGTTAGTAAGGGAAAGGTGGGAAATGCCAAGTATGCTGGTGAATATTTCATATTCGTGATCAGATTCAAGATCCCCAGTTCCCTGCCAACACGCGTGCGAGAAGGCTGTACCGAAGTGAGTCATACACATGGTGCTTCAATACCTAGCTATAGGTCATTCGGAAGAAAGTGAGCACTAAAGATTTAACCCTTGAAAAAAATCACTAGCTATTACTGCATATTAGTCAACATTAACAATAGTTACATTATTGTTTGATTGGTTGGTAACGAACCATTGCATATAGTTCCGTGTATTTTCTTATTTGAATACGGCATTAGTGAAAGAACATAAGATGTAATCGACCTCTCTCTATACCATATGCTTTAAAATATTTATTTACGCTCTTTTTGACATACCTACTGACTGTGTAATTTTACTTGATTAGCGCCATAACAAAGTGATACAACCGCCCGCTGAATTCAAAACTTTTGTCCGTTGTGTAATAAATATGGGTTTTTGATGAACACATTCATAAACAGTTACTTCTAACACTTTTGAATATCTTTGCTAATCTGTTATGTTATACGATCGACAGCCTGAGCATGTGGAAACAGAAATAACATTTCTTTTTTCTGTTCCACACATTAAGAAAATACGTTTTTTGTTGTTTTTGCAAATTGCGTTGTCGTCGTTCATGGAACTTTAATTCTTGAATTGCGTGTGTCGTGTGTGTTTGTTTTGAATTACAAATTAATATATTACGCATGAATTTACGAGATAAGTAACGGCAACAGTGTGTGTCGTAACCAATTAGAGTCGATGAAGAGAAAACAGTGTCATAAAACGTTAACTCGCAGGTGTGTGTGTGTGTATATATATATATATATATATATATATATATATATATATATATATATATATATATATATATAAAAAATTACTGTTGAGTCCTGCCAGCGCGCTATCAACCATACGTCATGTATTGCCAAGTGTAGCGCAGAAACGGTGCGTTTTTGGACTTACGTCCACATAACACTTTTTGTTCCTCTACACGTGAGGACTGTTTTCCTAGAATATTGACATGGAATTTTGCAACATCCTGTATGTATAGGTTTTTGTAAGAAACCTTCATGGGAGCACGCACAAACCACCAACGTTCAAATTGGATTAATAATATAAAAACACGTGGTTACTACTTTCTGCCTTTGCTCCACGGTACCCTCTCCCCCCTTTCTTGAAGATTTTATGTTAGAAACCTTTGCTGGCACATGCACAAAAACTCACCAAAGATTCATCGCTGTCGGATGAATGGCATAGGAATTGACTTTTAACCTAAGCTTATGAGAAGATACTTCTAAACTTAAAACTGGGTGTAACATGTTTTTTAACATCCTTTGCATCTTGTATAAAATAATGCAAAAATGAACCTGGATGTTGGAGTCACTTTATTCTTGTTTGTTTATTTTTTCAGTGTATACCGAGATGTGTGTTGGAGAAAGTTAATGCGGTAAGTGCATCATTATTAAATTGTTTTGGATTACAATGTAATTTTAACTATAGTAATAATAGCACCATTATTACTAAAACAAGTGAGCAATCGATAACACAAGTTTAGGCCGTAAAAGTTTATATAATTATCACATGTTTATAAAATGAAATCTAAATAACAATTTATCAATTTAATTTCTAAATTCACAGGTCGACGATAAGGGGATTATTTTGCAAGATAAACTGCAGGAGCTGATAACGAAAATCAAAGATGACCATAGTAAAGATGTTTCTAAGAAGTTGTATGAAAAATGTAAAGATGCAGGTAGGTTTTGGAATAAAATAATTCCCGTAAGTAAATTTTTAATTTTTAAAATTTTTTCTTATGGTTCTTGAGAAGAATTGTGAAGCAGAGAGGTACAGAATCTGCAAATGCGTAAGCCTACTTTGCAAAGTTACCTACAGTAAAGAACTGCAAATTTGGTTTGAACGAAATGCAATAGAGAACAATTCCGGACACAATGGCGATAATAAATTATGTAAACCTAGCACTTTAGCTTTGTTTTTCGCTTATAGAACAAAATAACAAAACTGAAGGCCCATTTTCTACATGATGTTATGCGGAACTATGCATTGAGATCTGTGATGTCATAACTGAATCATAGGGTATGAAATTTCCTTATGAGTCAGTATAGATTATTCCAGGTGATGGCTGACAGTAGCAGTCATACACTGTTAAAATATGGACAAGAGTCAAGTTTGGTTATCTGCACGTATTGAATTGTTCCTACAATAATCTGTTCTGTAATTGGAGCAAAGAGCACATTCCGTTTACGGAACATATTGTCACTTCTACAGAACAGATTGTTGTAGAATCAATCCAAATAGTACCGACAACCAAACTGGACAGTTGTCTGTTTTTTAACAAATGTATGGCATATTTTCTTTCCGTGTAGCGGCTGTAATTTTCTATCAGTATAATTTATCTGGCAATTGTAAAATTTTGTAACTATAAAAATATTTTTTTAAAGTTTGGTAAACGCTCGTCTGTCCTTTTTTATTGACACAGTCCGTAGAACACAAACAAAAAATCCTACTACCAACACCCTCTCTCAATTTAAAGCTATAGCAGGTACACAGATTGGCAAACATAAACTATACAATATAAAAATCTTAAAATTAAGTTAATACATAGACTAACTACAAAAGGAAATTACACCAAACAAAGTCTTTCGATAAAAAAAAACATTTAGTGGAGCCCAGTGATTTTGTGAACATTTCTGCAATGTTTCTGCTGGACTCTACATACTCTACTTCCCCTATTTTCTTTGCTACAATGTCTTTCAGAAAACCTAACTCTTTTGTGTCTACTGTATGTGTTCTGACCATCTTGTATTTTCGTGGCTCTTCCTCATGTGTGCATCCCTTTGGCTATTCACTAACAGGCAACCCTCCACTTGTTTATCTTCTCCCAGAAACTCTAAAATTAGCCCCTTCAGGTAAAGAAACTCTGAAGCTGCTACACAGCACACTGAGTACTCTACCTCTGCTGAGCTCATTGCTAAAACTTGCTGTTTCTTGGAGGGCTAAGGTATTAAGAATCCTCAAAGGAATTATTCCATTTCTCTGATGCTCTTGCAATCAACCTTGTCAACTCCCCAGTCTGCATCAGCATATCTGATGACTTGATAGGACTCTTGTGGACCTTTGTACTCTAGTTTAATGTCAATAGTCCCTTTCACGTACTCAAGTACCGAAGTATTCTTTTCGCTGCAGTTCACATATTGTTAGTTGGCCAGTCGAGGAAACGGCTCAAGTAGACGTTGCAATGCAAATGTTATGTCTCTTGTCTGCTCATTTGTGACAGGTAAGTCAAACTCTCAACAAGTTCCTTGTACGGTAGGCCTACATCCACAACGTCACTCACTTCACACAACGTCATTGTATTTTTCCATCGAGGTAGGGGAGCTTTGCATTCTCCCTAGGTCGAACTTTAGTAGCATATTCTCCGTCAACTTTCACTGGCATATCTACATTCTGTTTTCCTCCGTTGTTGTTTCCACCTCGAGGAAACACTGCACAGATCTCCCATGTATTCAAACTAATTTTTCTAGCTGATTTGAAAGTTTTGCAAACTTCAGTTTATCACCCAACAACAAAATGTCGTCCACCAACGCAATTAACTACACATTTTCTTCAGTATACAGTCATCAAGGTATCACAGTTCGATCTTCTCATGTTACAGTTTGTGATAAACTGATTTAACTTTTCGTTCCAGCAGCGTGACATGAGGTGAGTTTGGAGCAACGCCAGAATGAAGGGGCGGGTAAAATGGGAGATCCCTGAGAAAACCCACCGACCAGCTGCATCGTCCGGCACGATTCCCATATGCGAAAATTAGGGAACAGACCCCGCCAAGAATTGAACTAAGATCGCCTCGGTGAGAGGCGAGTACTTAAGTCACTGCGTCAACAGTGGTCCCCACATAGACAAACCCACTATGAAGTGCTTCCCAAACTCATCCCCTTAATCCACTGTATTTGAATATTTCTGCACGGAATTAACCACCCCTTATGAGATTAAGTATCTAATAGTACTGTGATACTGAAATATATGTGTGTGTGCGTGTATGTGTGTGTATATATATATATATATATATATATATATATATATATATATATATATATATACACACATATTTGGCAAAGAATTATTTTACACAAAATTTTTTCAAGCCTATACAAGGTTTTGCAACTTCATCGACGATATGTGCTTTTAATTAAAGCAAACGACATTATTTTACACTAAATATATAACGGGCACTGCTTTACTAAGTGTTGAGTTGAACATAAATTACCGATGTCATGGAGGTTACCAATATGTTACAGCTGCACCAAATTGCGTTGCACTGCATCGCATTATATAATGTTCGAGGTACCCTTTACATTTCCTCATGTAGATCCAGTCTACATTAAAATTATTTCCTTAAGTGAACGGAAATAAAATAGAAACACATTCTTAGTATACGTTCTTAATTTCATGTTACCATACCAATTCTGCAGTTGCTTTTTGGAGTGGACTTAAAAGACAAACATTTTTAGCCTCCTCATTATGACACTGAATAGCAGACTGTACTCTGTCCACGCACCAGCTGTGAGTCCCTGGCGCGTATCAATTTTGCGCCTTGAACGTCATGTACGCTGCAGTAATACAGTAGCAAACACCTTATAATTTACGACGTTACTACGGCTGGTATATGTGTCGACATGGCATCGACCTTCTATTATTTATATATTTACTGACGAAAAACGCATATCCACCAGATTGACACGCACAGTTTAAGGGTGTTTACGTGACAAAAAAGTATAATTTTGAATTTGTACGGCAAGTGTTCGTTTAATAGGATGTTCACTATATACGGAACACTCAGCAGAACTTGTAATTAATTAAATATATGCTTTATTGGACCAATAGATGATACATTTTGAGAGTGTTGAAACGTTTACACTGGTTTTTAGTACATAGATGTTTTTATGTTAAAAATAGTAAATATGATGGCAAAACAGCCGAATGAAAACATTATGCAGTGCTCACTTTATCGTGAACGGCCTATACAAACGTTACTTGTGACTGCATTTTCTACTCTTGTACAAATATTTTAGCTCTCATAGTATTCCAATAGCGGCACGTCAAAGTCAGAATTTTCTAGTTATGGGAACATAGGAATAGCAAAAACGAAACAACAATAATTTACACTGAAATGAGATATTATAGGCAATATGCAAAAAGATTTCGAATCACACAATGAAATTCCTTTGTACTTTTTAAATAAATCCGAAAATAATATCACCTTACTTCATTTATGGCAATTTTAAAAAATCTCAAAGGGACTTTGTTGTGTACTTTTAAACATTTTAGCATATAGCCAATAATATCTCATTTCGGTGTAAATTATTTAATTCGAGTTAGTCACTTGGTTTTTGTTATACCTATGTTCCCGTTACTTGTATGTTCTGACTCAAGACATGCAGCCATGGGAAAACTATGCGTGCTAAACAAATTTTAAGCGGAAAATGTAGTCACAAGTAACATCTATAAAACGAACACTATGCCGTACAAATACAAAACTGTGCAATTTAGTCACGTGAACACCATTAAGCAGAATTCACAGTACAGCGTCGGGCGTTTGATAAAGCAGTTTACAACAGAGCGACAAAACATCGACGGCAGCCGTTTGATTTAGTGGTTAAAAGTTTACATATGGAATACTTACTGTAACGATAGTGACGAAATTTACAATAACCATTCGTCCTAAAATTGAATTATTTAAATGTTATAAAAACTATCGCTACGAATTAAATACAGGCACGAAAAAAGTAAAACTATATCTAGAAGCTAGAATATTACTATTAATTCCTTCTTATAACATTTGACGAAACAAAAACATTTACGTGTTATATATATATTTTATATAAATAAGTATACTGTATATATTTAATATGTGTACACTGCTTTTTCAAATATGGCGTTTTTAATGTTTACAATTCTTTCCTTCTTCTTCTTAATATAATTTTTACCATTACATTTTGTTTATTAAATGGCACAGTTTGTAGCAGGAGGCCATAATGAACAAAAAATTCGTTTTGTTGCAACACCGTCAAGTAGGCCCCCTATACAGTTTCCAAGAAAATGGTTGTAGAATATTTGGATCCTTACAGGTAGGCAACAAGCGATGCACAAAAGTTTGAGCAACTACATTATTTAATTAAGGCGAATGGTATTGGGAACTATTTTTTGTCACATATACAGATATTATTATTAAAATACACCCGGAATAACTTTATTTATTTCTCCTTACTTCTGGTTATTTTAAGAAATGTTGGTTTTCAGTGTCAATTTTCAATCGCGAATTCCTCACTATATATTTGCTTCATTTCTTTCCAAGAATCATTTCACAAAGTTTGTAATATACTTTCATGAACATTCTGTATATAACAAAGAGGTTTATTGTTACATAAATAGGGTATAGATATCTGTATATAACTACTGCCGAAACAAAGTAGCGATTGTTTGATATCTTCGTTAGTTTTGTAAAAAAAATCTCATCTAAACCAATGTATTACAATCAGACATGGCCTTAAGCACTGACGAAAATATCTTCATTCACTGTCAATACGTTTCAACGTATTCAAAATGTAACGTACTTGCCCACAGAAAAAAAAATTATTGTTATTATTGACAAACTTGTAGATGTACAATAAAGAAAATAATAAAATGTGTTGCAGGCAATGGCAAAGAAGGTTGCGAAGCAGCTTTCCAATTCGGTTTGTGCATGTACATGGAATATAAGGTAAGTGAAATTAACACCTGCATTTATTTCTATCGGACCCTATCACTTTAGTATAGTAATTAAGTCAGGAAATAATTCCCTTGGCCATTAACTATATAACAAAAATCAACACTTGTGGGTGCTGGTGCTATGGGCGCCGTATTGGGAAATGGCGCTCAATTTGTACTTTTCTGACTGTACATTAGTAACGGCAGAAAAAAAAAATTTAAAGAATTTGCAGTACATTTAAAAGCACATATTTTATAAGAAGTTTTTTTTTTCGTACCTGCATACCTTTAGAGTTCTACACCAAGTAATTAATGATTGACTAAATCAACAGCAGATATAATATGAAGTAAATGTGAAAAGCTATAATTCGTTAGCAGTCAGCCTGCTGGAGTCCTAAAGAATGCTACGTAACAGGTACCAGTTACCGATAGATCTCGTCGAAGTGTCTGTTTTCTTCGTTGTGTCGTCTGGTTTACGTCTATTCAGGCTTTGGTAATTTTTGCTTCCATCTTTGTCCTTTTTGATTAAGAGGCCATTTTTCAAACACCACGTTTTATTGTTCATTTGATTTCTGGGTCTTTCTTATGCATATTGTATTATTTTTTTGTTCTAATTTGTAATTAGTGTCGTTTTTCTGGATACGAATATATTCACTTCCGAAATTTTATGAATTTGTTATATGTTTGCTGACAACTAATATCGGCTTTTATTTGTGCTGTTTCACATTCTTTGTCCTGAGGCAGTGTAAGCGACCTAAGTGACTAAAGATTCTTGAAAAAAAAAAAAAAAAAAAAAGAAGCTAACTAACAACATTTCAGCTTAACGACTAGAAAAATTACATATGACATATTAAAAAGATACTTTTTTGCAGAACTCTAATTCATTAAATTTTAAGTCAAAGGAAAGTTCATGGATCGTTAAAAATTTTAAAAAGTCCCAAATGAAATATCATTAGCCTAATTTTTCATTTACTACGTAAAATATTACAAATATATTAAACGAACATATCATTATAAATAACACAATCTCAGCAAGGTAAATCTAAATGTACCTAATAAAAAAGGTGAATTTTTTATTACCGCCCTCCCTATCGATTGAATTATTATGTTCGCCATGCTTTAAAATGTGTAATTTTTTAAATTAGTTTAAGTCATTGTGCTTTTAATTCTTGTCTATCACCGAGTCGACTTCTTTTCGAAGGATTGTAATTAAGTTTTCAGCTACGATACTTAAGTTGTTGCCTACAAGCAATTCTCATTAAATCTTAAAGCGGTCGGATTGTGGATTTAACTTTTTGCAATAGTGAGTGTTGAATAATGTTGATAGTGCTTTAAGTGAATGTAAGAAGTTTTCATGGACTGTGTTAAGATTTCAGTTTTTGTAAACCGTGCATGACATTCACCACAAAAATAATTCTGGCAATTGCAAGATTAGGAGCATCGCAAGTAGAAATATAAATCCAATGCGTTAAAGTGAATTTTAACGAAAACATCAACAGTGGTACAGATTAAAGTACAAAACTAGTATATTCTAGATACTTTGGGCTAGTTGTCTCTACACTGGTTAGCGCTTGGAATATATTTTATTCTCTTGTTAGGCTATACATGTGTTGTAATAATTCCTGTTATTGTTAGCCAGAGGGTTTATTCTCTGGCTAGCTAACCTGCCGTGGAATAACAGCAATACTTAACAGGAGAATAGTGGCAAGCGCGAGATGATTTACAATATGGCGATGGCAGTTTTTGTGCAAAGCCGTATTTAGACGTATTAACTGTGTAGGCTTTTCTGTGCTTTGAAAACCGTGTCTGTGATCAAGAATATTCATGTACAGTTCTAATCTGATTATTACAAACATGTGCTATGTATATCCAATGTAACTTCCAGATCTGTTCTGCATCATTTAAAATTCAAACGGTATTGATTTTGATCGTGGTTTTAGCCACTTCAAACTTTTGAAATATTAATGTCTCGAGCCTAAAGTAATGTTTTGATACGTTTTCGTAACCTCAAATTGTGCATCTTTCTCGTGCATCTACAAGGATGTATGAAGTGTGAATTTTCATATTTTTTATCAGCTGCAGAGGAAAATTGTCGTAAAACCATTGTTTCACAAGCATGTAGTTGTGTTCTAAAGTATGTGGAATACAAACATTATTTAGTGTCGGGGTTTTATGTTTCGGTGTGGTGGATATTTTGCTCATTTTCATTTATTCGCAATGTTCGTAAATAATTACGTGCTTTGTTCACTGAATACAGCATTTTTAAAGCAAGTGAAATCGCTTTGTTTCACAGTTCTATTTTTATATAATTTAAGAAATTGATTTTAATTCCACGCAAGTTTCGTATTTCTTGTGACTTGGTATTTATAAGTTCATTTCCTAACATAGGCCTAAAAATGGCTTTCGTCTTTCAGTGAGTCATAAATCAAATCCTAATAACCTACCTGCATTAATGCTAAACAATTCAGTACTAAGGCGTTGCACATTTCATTCGTACAAGGACTCTACAATAAACCTGGTTGGCTTTGCAAGCGTTCACTTAGGTAGGTTTGATTTGTATAGACAACAAACAAGTTATGTGAATAGATTTGAAACAGTCTCACTAAAGACTATAAACTAAAAGTTAAGCTCTCCAATCTTTTGAAATAAAGGGAATCCAAAGAATCTCTCTTAAATAAACACATGTTACATTCAAACGCAAAATATTTATAATTTCGTCGCATATTTTGACGGTGATGTTAATTTTAAGTGTAGTAGGGTATACATGGAATTTCTGTTGTAATAACTTCAATGTAGCCTAATACAGAAAGAACATATCATAAAACTTTATTATTTCACATATCACTTGTGAAAGATTTAATTTTTCGTACATGCTATGTAAATAATACGATATGTATATATGTATATGAATATGTGTATATATATATATATATGTATATGCACATACATATACACATACACATATTAAACATCGCATACTTGCCAACATAATCTAAGTTTTCGAGCTAAACATGTCTTCATTTTTAGTATAAGTGATTCGGGATAAAGTGAGCACTCAAAAAAACCCTGATTAATTTCTATTTTCTGCTAGTTTATATCTTACCGCTGCATATAAACATCAACATTACCACGTGCTTTTATTTACATAGGCTTGTACAATATTTACATTTATATTACACTGCGCCGATAAATGTTATCTACAATATCTACTCATTAAATGTACGGGTGCTGAATATATGCTATATTTAGTAGTAATCTTAGTTATGAATATCTGCGAGTAAACGTCTTATAACACCGGTTTCTCTGTGTCTACTCGAATGGCGCTATTACCGTTACGATTCTCGTAAAAGTATGCACAGTATATTTTAACTTTTAAACCAAAACCGCCACTAAAAACACACACGACACACGCAACTCAAGAATACAAATTCCGTTCAGCATACTGCAATGAACGACGACGACGCACGTAAAAAGAAACAATAAATAACGTATTTTCTTAATGTGTAAAACAGGAAAAAAAAATGCTGTTTCTATTTCCAGATAGGCTACTCAGGCTGGCGATCATAAAACAAAACAACTTACATTACTAATGACTTCACATAATTTACTAATTATATTCATAAACAGTCATTTCTAGTACTTTTGAATGTGTTTATCAGAAACCCATATTCATTACACAACGGACAAACAAACTGAATGACGCAATTCGCATCCAAGCGAAGCTTGGCGAAGCGGCGAAAACCTAACTCTGATGCCATCTGTCGGTGGAACTTTAAACTACCTCTGTGGCGCGAAGCATTAGCGGCGTCTGCCAACGACAATCGGCTCGGTTGCGTCGCTTTGTGCTGCCGCTAATTAAATAAAATAATACAGTCAGTTGGTATGGCAGTAAGAACTTAAACAAACATTTAAAGTATATTAAATACAAAGAGGTCGTTTGCATTTGATGTTGTTTCACTAATGCTGTATTCAAATAAGAAAATACACGGAACTACACGCAATTATTCGCTACCAACCATACAAACAATAATGTAACTGTTGTTAATGTTGACTTGTATGCAGTAATGGCTACTGATTTTTTTCAAAGGTTAAATCTTTAGTGCTCACTTTATTCCGAATGACCTATAACTATATTGCCAACATACACATAAAATCACCACAAAAACTCCTAATACCTAGGAAGCTAACAAGGGAATAAAAATGGCTGATACAACACAGTGCTGGGCGCTAAACAAGAGATAAAGCGTACACGGTGTTAGCTAACCACCTGTTAGTTGGAAGTTGATACAATCGGCCTTTAGTAACTCAGCACAATAGAAAAATATTTAACTCCTGACCTTTCCAAAGAGAAAAATATCATTGTGAGTAAAACAACTTATCGTAGTTGTGGACACGGCCGTAGAAGAACAGGTCTGGACCAGAGATAAGACGGAGCATGAGCAGCCGATATTGAGGCCAAGCTGACTTTGTTTATTCAGGTTGAAAAATGGCGGAGTGCAATCAGCTGTTCCTGTAGATCACGGTCGTAGAAGAACAGGTCTGGACACTCGCCTATCTAACAATGTATTTTGCTTGACCCCCTTGTTGTTTGGCTGTAGTTCGTCAAGTTACCGAGAATGTCGTACTTTTTGGCGCTGTTTTCCGGGCGGTCAGACTCAAACTACGTCCACTTTTTTTCCATTGTTAAATTTATAAAGTAAATAAAGATTGCTGGAGCCTTTTCTTAAATTTGTGAACAAAGGAAGTATTTAATAAATTGATTAAAAAAATACGTTTTGATAAATTATTTATCTTAGTAGGGAGGAAGTGGGCGGAGTTTGAGCCGACCGCCCTAACATCAGCGCCAATAAAACACAATATTCTCGGTAACTTGGTGAACTACAGCCAAACAACAAGGGGGTCAAGTTTCTAGGCGAGTGTCCAGACCTGTTCTTCTACGACCATGCTGTAGATGTATCGAGAAACGAGGTTATGGTAGGCCAACCCACAGCCGCATTATACTCGTTGCTATGGTAATAAACAACATTTTTGCAATGAAGTACGTCCAAGAAACTGAATCTAGTCAACATTTTTCAGTTACCAATATGGTGGATGGAGTCCTCCCCATTCCGTCTCAAGGTCTCATATCCCTCGCTATAGAACATACTTTATGCTCCAATGTGTTCCTCTAATCTCTGGTCTGGACCACGGCCTTATAAGAACAGGTCTAGACACTCGGCTGGAAACTTGACCCCTTTGTTGTTTGGCTGCAGTTCACCAAGTTACCGTTAATGCTACACATTTTTGGCGCTGTAATCCGGGTGGTCGAGCTCAATTTCCGCCCACATCCCTCCCACTAAGATAAACAATTTATCAAAACGTATTTTTTTTATCAATTTATGATATACTTCCTTCGCTCACAATTTTAAATCATGGCTCCAGAAATTTTTATTTACTTTATAATGTTAACAATGGAGAAAAGTGGGCGGAGTTTGAGTCCGACCGCCGGAATTACTGCGCCAAAAAGTACAACTTTCTCGGTAACTTGACAAACTACAACCAAACAACAAGGGGGTCAAGAAAAATACATTTGTAGATAAGTGAGTGTCCAGACCTGTTCTTCTACGACCGTGGTCTGGACACTCGCCTGGAAACTTGACCCCATAGATATAGATATAGGTAGACCCAGTATGCCGCAAAATATTGAGGCAAAAACAACTTTGCTCCCAAAACAGCTGATTATGGCCTATTTTCGCATGGATTCCTTTTGAATTTGCTGCAGCATGTTGTAAAAATTGTTCAGAAATGTGTTGTCCACGGCTGCAATGAAAAAGTAGTCAAAGGAAAACCAACATCATTCAACAGGTACGCATTTTTAACCTATTATAATTCATATTATATGTATTGCTTGAATTTGCCTTTTCTTTTGATATTAAAAGTCAAGCTCTGCATGCATATTTGTACTTGTGTTATGAAAATAGTTATTTGCGTATAAAAGAACAACACATGGGCTATTTATGTATGCAAAATGTATTGTAATTTATTTTTGAATGTGCCGTCTTTGAAAAGAACAGATAGCATATTTGTACTTCTTTTGAAGATAGTTTCTTCACATATTAAGTAACAGGATTTTAGGTTATTTTAAGACATTTATACGTTTTTTGTAATATTGTGGTTAGTAATTAATTTGCCTTATTGATTTTTTTTTGATAAATACAGAATATAATTTATATTTGTGATTGTGGAGATAGTTTCTTGGCACTTGGTGAGTTTAAAAAGTAATGGAAACTGTTCGTATTTTAGTAAAATACAAAAACGTTTAGAATTGTCTGGAAAGTAAAACATTTGTAATCTTAAAAAAATTAAATTTACTGGTTTTGTACAACTAATTTATTATGTTACAAATATTGCTGTCAACTGTACACAAGCTGCTAGGCTGCCTTATATTTGTCAGTGTACTATAAATTGTTTGTCTAATACAATTATTGCAAAAAAAATTTATACTGCATTCGGCGGAAGCAGAAATATGTAGAAACAGGGGCTTTGCTGGCACATAAATTCTTTCATCATAACATGCTTGGAAATTTAAGTTCTTGTGAACAATTTAGAGTTTATACAATAACAGTCTCAATTTTCTTAGCTTTTTTACATTTATGTTATTGCTTACACTTTGCTTTTTTGGAATTCTGAAAGACAAAAAGGAAACATTTTCGACTATACTACAAATTATAATATTCTTACACTACAGTAAAGACGGCCATGAGCAAATACAAAGGTGTCAAATATTCAAACATGGCGTAAACATTAAATTTTTTTTTAAACCAGTGTTGTATTCCTTTAATTAATTACCAAAATTATTAACCACAGACGTATTTTGAATACAAAGTAAACAATGTCGCACAGTGTAGTAGTACCATATATCTTGTCTGATTTTTCATTACAACCAAATAAATGGGTATATAATGTGTAAAAATAACTTGCGTTCTATGTCTAGTACAAGAAATCAAACATTCATAAGTAAACTCCTTTACGTTTAACACGTCCACACCTGAAATAAATCATAAACACTATCTTCCACGGCAAAAGCGGGCCACAACCAGCTGTTTTGTTTTGGCCACACATCGGTAGTGCATAGAGTACAGCCTACGCTGGGTCTATCCGTATATATGTCGTTGCTTGACCCCCTTGTGTTTGGCTGCAGTTCACCAAGTTACCGAGAGTGTTGTGCGTCTTTGGCGCTGCAATCAGGGCGGTCGGGCTCAAGCTCCGCCCACTTCCATCCCTCTTTTTCCATTGTTTACATTATTAAGATAAGAATTTATCAAAACATATTATTTTATCAATTTATGAAACACTTCCTTCACCCACAATCTTCAAGCATGGCTCTAGCAATCTGTATTTACTTTATTATGTAAACACTGGAAAAAAGTGGGCGGAGTTTGAGCCCGACCGCCCTGATTGCAGCGCCAAAGATGTACAACACTCGCGGCAACTTACTGAACTGCAGCCGAACAAGAAGGGTGTTAAGCAAAATACACTGGTAGATAGGCGAGGGTCTGGACCTGTTCTTCTACGACTACGGTTGTGAAAATCATATCACATATTTTCCCTCTTACAATTCTTTTCACTCAACCAATCTAGGTCACTTTATATCCTTACCAAGGTAGACGTAAAGAACACATCAACACCAAACTAGCGTCGAAAATATAACCAGCAATACCTTCTGTGTTAACAGGTGCACAAGAAAGAGATTGAAAAAGGCAGAAAGTAATGAAAATACAGCCGGAAATAAGAAAACTGCAGAAAGATGTTTCACAGGTGAAATTTCCGATTGGAAATTGCGTATTGTATTTTAAATAACAATAAAACAGAAAAATTTCTGATGATGTTTATGTCTTACTTACCTTACAATAACCTTTTGTATACGTCATGCATCCGTATGTCTTCTACCTGGACGATCGTTGACAAAGAAAAGGCGAATGATTTAAAAATAATATGTTCGTCCGTTGAAGGGTCAATGCCGCTAATTGCCAACGAATAATGTATTTGTGAAACAAAAGATCTCAAGGAATAATTTAAGCTACAACAATTTTTCGTAGTTAATTATTAGCTTAACGTCATTGCTTACATCTATGAAAATATCATAAAACAACGAGCAAAACTAAATACACGCTGTAAAAAAAATGTTTGCTATTTTTACAAAGAATATCTTTGGATACCCAGTTTCCAAAGAAATTCCTTTTAAAACTACAAAGGTTAGTCTTTGTAAAAAAAAACCAAGTATATGTTTGTAAAATTACGGGTACTTGCAACAAGGAAAAAATTAAATTTTAAATACTCATTTTATTTTAGTAATTTTCATCTAACTTACATATTACATAACTTTTAAATAAATTAATTAATAAATATTACACGAAATTATTTTTAAAACATTTTCTAGGAAGCTCTTTGGTTTGAACCCGCATATTTCCCCTTGACCACCTTCTCTTCGGTGCTACCTAAATTTAGTTTATTTTTATACATGCAATATACAGTAAGTTCAGTGATATTATTTATTTTTTTATTTTTAAGCATGCGCTAATTATGAACAATCACTTTATTCCAGAAAATGCGCTACAAAATACGTGATTTTGTATAAGTTTGCAATTTTCGCTAAACTGTGATTTTGGTAGACTACATTTTTTTTACAAATAAAATCCTTGTAATTTTTTAAACAAAATTTACAAGGGGAATTTTCGTACACTTACAAAAGTATGTGGAACTACAAAGAAATGCATTGCAATTAAAAAAAATTCAGGGCAAGAACTTTACCCTAGTAACTTTATAAACGAATGATTTTATATAGATAATCCTTGTAAATTGTACTAAAAATTTTAAAATGTAGGTAGACAGTCTTCTAATAAACTGGGAATCAAAAGGCGACAAATAGCATTAAGTTTAAAATGTTGCTTTTTCATCCGCCTATCAGTTAAATGTAAGAACTGGCTAAGCTTGTGAAGAACGGACAGAATTATTAGGGCAACTGGCTGTTAGCCATGTGATTGATGAACAGATGAAGGACCCGACAGGCTACCTGAGTCCGTCTTCACAATGCCTTAATGTTATTCTTTTAAACCTTTCAAAATTATAAGTTAAAATTAATAATAATGTAATATCGCCTTTCACAGTCATTCATCTTACAACAAAATATTTTCACAGATAAATCATTTCGATGGTTTTGTTTTGGCACTGCGTATGTTTTTAAGGTGATACTACTCGTATTGTTGTGGGCAGTCAAGCTTTATACAAATAAATACGAGAGGAGATGTATAATGTCAGTAAAACATTGTTGTTTCTTACTTAATACTCAGTAATATCAGAGATATAGCAGTGGTCGCAGAGAGCATTTATTACACAGTAAAGTGGTTTTCACAATTCAGCGGCGCGATATGCCCGACTCCCGCCGCCAGCGACGAGTTCATAATAGAGCGATGAAATATCGCCGGCGGCTGATGACACAAACTTTTGCTGCCATCTATTCCCTACATAAATATATTGTAAAAGTCTTTTGAAGAAACGTAAACAGAAAAATAAATAAATTATAACCTGTGTTACATGCTCGCAACAACTTAAATAAACAAATATCAAACAGAAAACAGAGTTAACATTTTTTACCGGAAAATAAAGTAAGGCAAGTACATTTGTTTCTTTTCGACGAACTTGCGCAATAAATTACATCAGTTTACACAAACGTCGGTATTTTAATATAATTATATTAATAAAAATTGATTTTTAACTTTGCTCTAATCTGAAAAATAGTTGCATGAGTGTCAAAATGTAAACAATTTTTCTTCTTCTTTGTATCTGCCTGTAGCGATGAGTGTTCTCGACGCCCGTCGCTAGCGTTAAGGCCTTGACTGACTGACGCTCGTCGCCGAGCCTCAAGTCGCTCTGTTGTGAAAAACCGCTTCAAATACACTGTATTTACAGAAAGGTTAATTCTATAATACTATGTTAGAGAGAAAACGTGTTTTCTCATGGGAGAATTTGCCTCAAAGAAAAATTCTGTGTTAATTTTTATTGACGAAAACAACATTTTAAAACAATTTCCTTAGTTATATTTATGTGGAAGGTAAGTATTACATAAACCCTGTCCAGATTTTAAGTTTTAAATACTGGTTAAGCACTTGTTTAACTCAGGTGTTCAGTTTTAAAGAAAAGTAAAACGCAATATAGGCTAGTTGTTATGAAACAACTTCTTCAAACATAACATTTCTTAAACCAATCCCAAATATATTTTCTAAGAAGTCCACGAAATGAATATAAATAAAGCACAGCAATAGTTTCCCGCCCGATGTTGGATTAAATATGCAACAAGTACAGGTTGGTATCAAATTCAGATAGATTTACCTTCCCGGAGTACAGTTCTGTCATTTCCAGGCAGCATGGAAATTAACAAAACGACCGACTTAAGTGATAACGGAGAAGTGGAGGAAAGCGTGGTTGGGTAAAACACGAGTACTCCGGAGTGTCTTATCAGCAATATTTCTCACATGCTACAATCGTGGAAGACCTCACTGAGAATCGAACCTGGAAAGAAACATCCAAGTACACAATTCCAGAAATTTCTTTGATGTAAAATGTGATGAAGAACTTTTTACGCAAATTTTTTTTAATTATAAGCATACCGATAATTTAGCATGTAAGCTGTCTCAGAAAATCAAAAACTATAAACTTTTTTTTATGGAAAGAATAATGTTGTATCCAATACGTAGAAAATACTCAGGGTAAGCAAAATATTCCATTTTGAAGTTCGGGCTGTAGGTAGTCCTGAAAGGTTAATGGATATTGGAATGCGAGAACCCTTAGAACCTTAGCTGCGTGAGTCAGGACATCCTGCCAGGTCCCAGGACAAGGAAGAAAACGAGACAAGCGGCTGCATCCTCACTCCCGTGTCTCGGCAACACCTTAAAAACCTAAGCATTTAGACATGGTCTTTCATTTATTTCAAACAATTTCAAATAACTTTAATATTTTAACCAGATGCTTTGGTTGCTAGCAAAACATTATTTTGCTTAATTTTGGCTTATTTTGACAACAAAATATGTGCTATTTCAAGGGCAAAAATCTAAAAATCCGTTTGGTGTATTGTAACAGAACAATGCATGTACAAACGATGATATATAAGTTTTAAAACTGCCAGAAGGAATTTTTGATACATGTATTAATTTGCGTTTAAAAAAAATATTTTCGAAGCCACTGCAAAACTAGAGAGCGAGGCCTTAAGCAGAAAGCCTTAGATTTGATTACATATCACTGATTTGTACCAAAGCATACACAACTAAATTTTTACTGATCAATTCTTAAGTTCGGCAGTGGAAATCGTACGGTTAACCAATCATAATACAGGTCGGTATTCCCACGATGCCATTCGTATTTCACTCGATAACCGCCATCTTGCTCAATCCTCAGTATAAACAATGCAAATGCAGCAAAAAAAAATCTAAGTCTGTTCGTATTGGCTGAATTTTGGCAGTAACCTTTTTTTGTGTACGCTCAACTTTAGTGACTCTACGGCTTATTTCTTAAGTCTACTTCTTAAGTTTTAAATTGAGTAAACCCCTCAAAACATTTGGCCGTCTACTACATCCCCACTTACGATTTCCATAGGGCTATGCAAGCACAAAGCACAGGGAAATTTTGTCGTGCTAGAAATTTTCATTTACCAGTATAGTCGTGAGTCGGTCTCGACTTGTGAACTAGGCAATCTACACAGTCATATGACAGATAAATAAACATGAATACATCTAATCAGAAAGAGCGAGCTGAAGAAGCACCATTAGAAAGTGTTTCAGAAACGTTTTGTAATAAAAGCAATTATGAAAACCAAACACTTCCACCTCTTGGGTTGTTTTAAACATTTCAGTTTTGGAGGCTAGTGAGGCTGAAATAAAGGGGAAATGCAGCAATGCCAGGAATGTAAACACATGACCAATGGAAAATACCTAAATAAACCCGCCTATCCTGGCATTGTACTGGCATAATTCCCGCATACAAAACTCACTAGTTTTTAACAACACTTATTATTAAGTTAAGTTCCATTACGTTATTAAATATTTCATACTGAATAAAACTATACACATAGCCATTACTTTTCTGTAAAAATGTTCCTCCGTTCGACATTTGATGGCGGTAATGAAAATCTGAAGTACAGTTCGATATTGAGTATAGCTGCCGCGGAAGACGGCGGGCCAGGTTGCTGCCGCTGGACGTCGTCAGTTTACACGTTAGGATGCTTATAGAGAGACATTGTGGAATCAAAGAGATCGACAAGCCGGGTTGATACTGCCGGGCGTCTTCAGCTCAGACGTCGGGACGCCTACGAGTGTTACAAAGAAGTATCGCAATGCGTCACAAGTTTAGGCACCGGTGACGACTCCATATGAGGCTTCGACGTAATTTGAATAAAGATATTACTGATTATAGCAGGCGTATAATTAGTAAATGCAGAACCGACAAATCTTGTAGAATAACTCAACGGTCGTGCCAGCAGAGGACGGTAACGACGTGCTGCCCGGTTAAAACGGAACTTACCGACTTATTATTTCTCCAAACAAACACAGAACTTGGTTAGTACGACGTCGCGGACATGTTTTTATCTATTTTTTTTCTCGTCTTTCTAAAATCGTGCCGAATTGTTTGTCGGCAGCTTTTCTCCGAGATCTATGTTTCCCCGCAATCTTAATTCCGGCGCTGCGTTGTAGGCTACTCATCTCGTGTCACATCTCGCCTGCGCTGAAAAACCCGACGTTGAGCACCGAAAAATATGTCTTCATTCACTCGCCATGTACGTGATCAGATAGGCAGGTCACCAAGGCAATCTGAGTTCGTTTCCCAGCGGGGTCGGTCCCAGTATTTTCGCATGTGGAAATCATGTCGGAAGATGCCGCTGGCCGGTGGGTTTTCTCGGGGATCTATTGTTTCCCCCTCCCTTTTCATTCCGGCACTACTCCTAACCAGCGCTAAAGACCTCGATGTTAAATACTGGTCAAACTGTTTCTCTTCACATAATTTCATCAGGTTGCAGAACAGCGTGCGCGGTTATCGGAGTGATAGTCATAGCTTCGAGTGTTTGCCGGTAATGTTGTTTTACATTATTAAATCAGGTTTGTCCATGTAAAAGTGAGCACTTTCAGGGATGTAACCGGGTGGGTGGGGTGGGGGAGTTCCATGGGGTACAGACCCACTCTTACCCAATCCCAGCAGCATAAAAATGTTCACAGAAAAGCAAAAGAAGAAAGAATTTTTAATATGAAAAATGAAAAGAGTGAACACACATTACATTATTACATTTTTCAGCTTAAAAAATATGGTTATTTAAAAAATATTAAATTAATAATAACAATTGGTAATAAATTAATATTTGATATGCTTATTCCAGGTATTATAGGTAATGTTTCTACTACGATTTCTCGGCGGTTACCATAATACTGCTTCACACATTCCAGCAGGTATACTCATGTACAACATGCATGGGTACAGCCAAAGGGGTGGGGCGATGTAGAGGTTATAATCCCCCTTGCCCCTCTTGAAGATATTGGGTACAACACATGCGTTAGAAACGCACACAACCAAAGCCACCCAACTTGATATGTTCACATGTTAGAACAATCACTCTGCATCAAATTTTTAATTTAGAGCAAATATTCGTTAGAAACACAAAATTGTCTTATGCAAGAGACACACATGTTAGAACACCCATACTACAGAATCACAGATGATAGAACAAATGTATTGCACATTCACTTATACGAGAAAGTACAAATAATAAACATAGAAAAATAACACAATTTCTTTTTTGTAGAAAAATACAAACATTTGAGAAATAGCAAAGGTAACAATCTTGACGTGCCGTGCAAAGCAAAATAGAATTAAGGTTGCAAACGGCAAAGTTGTATGCAATGAATTTTTACACAATTTAACGACCATACATATTTAAATTAGGCTACTGAAAGCAAATGCTCATACATAAAGCCAATAGGTGAACAAGCCTAAGAAACGAGCTAGCGAGCTCAACAATTTTAAAAGCCCAAACGGCAAACAGTTACAAGAATGTTGTTTAAATGCCCAAATACAAGTATTGACAAACGTTAAAAAAAATAACGAGCTAGTAAGCTCTAGAAAATTGCAAAGCCCAAGTGGCAGACATTTGCAAAGGCGCAGCTCCTATAATAAACAGCCGTCAAAACGGACAGATACATGTGCCACACTGGTTATTAAAATGAATAATATAAAAATTTGCAAACAAACTCTCAATGTTAATTGCGTGAATACAAAGAATCAGGTGTCACACCCGACACAACTAGACAATTAACCAAGTTAAATGCAGCGCGACAATGCGCTCGAAGGACACTAGATTGAACGACTATGAATCTATGACAATAATCAATATCCCCGCAAAGAGGATATGTTTTACGTTGAAAAAGTCCTACGTGCCTGAACTAGTACATTCGCACTACACTCAAACCTTGAGAGCAAAGGGGCCACAATGGCCCGGTACATTATACTTGTGCGATTACAATGAAAAAAGGCAGCAAGCCGTACAATCTAAATAACAATTTAATAGAGTGCAAAGTTACGCTGATTCCTGTAGGTGCGAATATGAACGTCCAAAATATGCAACGGTAACTACGGCAATACCACGTGCCGCAAATAGGTTACAAAAGTGACAGTGAATTAGGAAAATAGCAAGGCGAAAAGCAGGGTAAATTAATTTGCGGTGCGTGCACTCCAAGGGAAAAGAAACTGAGAAAACCTTTAACAGTAACAAGAGAGCTCAGGAAAATTCAGACGAACTCACAGAAAGGCATGCCATTTTACGGCCACTAACAACAACTGAATCCAAAACAGCTAACATGCCAAAGATAATTTAGACGGCGGTTCCGAAATTGAATTTTGAAGAGAGCAAGAAATTATGACTTCCCAAAAACGCATCATGACAGTGCCGCCACCAACTGTCCGTGAGGGGTTAAGCCCCAGAATACCAAGTGACTTATAGACGTCTTGTCGCTCCCGGTGCCAAAACAGGAATACGACGATTACATACATGAGTCTTGCGAGCCGCGATCGCCGACGATCAAGGCGCATTTGCGAGTAGGAACAAGGCGGGGCTTGGGTAGAGAAGAGGATCCATAGGACACAGGAAATGTAGCCTTGCGAAAAATCAGCAATAAAGACGTCGGCCGAGTCACGTGGTCGCCACCGTCTCCGAACACACTCCAGACCGCACTCACGGTGCAGTACGAGGACAGAAACACACAACTTAGAACCACATATTTTAGAATCACGTGCGTTAGAAACGTCGCACAACATAAATTCACATCTCAAAACTATTAAACAATAGGATCAGAGATGTCAGAAGAAGTGCACAACAGAAACACACAGCTATAAAACAACATATTATTATCCCAATGTATATTATAATTCTGTATCTCGGAGGCATAGGACATTATGTCACAAAAATCACATTCTTCAGGAGAGCCGTTTGGAGAGTCCGATTCACTAGTGAATATATTTGGGTGTTTGACACAACATAGATTTTGTGCTGTATGCCACTAGAAGGTACTTAAAACTGTGGTAACGCTTATGGTAAAATGTGCACTTTGAGAAAAAGTGGATATAGTGTAGTATGCTTCCGAGGTACAGAATTATAAAATGTTGTACAGCAGAAATTCACTTGTTAGGACACACACACACACACACACACACACATATATATATATTATATATATATATATATATATATATATACATACATACACACAGTTGCGTGCAAAAGTTTCAGGCCACGCTGATTTTTCCATTGGATTGATAAAAAATTTTATTCCTCCACTCGTTCACTGCCCGAAATATCTGAGCGAGTTAGAATATACACAGAAACATCAAATATTACATTGGTTCATAACATATTTGACGTGTACTACATATAATGACTTTAGGTGTGCAAAAGTATCGGGCCGCTACTCGCCGCGGCTCCGTCATGTCCGTACACCCGGTTTGTTTACTTTTTTATGCTCGCGGATTTCAAACCACGCTATACACAAAGGAAAATTAGTCTTCTTTTAGCGACGATGCCGAAACACACGAATATTCAGGTTCCCGAAATCGTGGTGAAGCTTTCTTCAGAAGGAAAAAGTTCGCGTTTCATTGCAAGGACTTTGTCTGTTGGTAAAAATAATGTTAATCTTATTATTTCTAAATGTAAAACAACACACTTACTGTGTGTTAAAAAACGGAGCGGTAGGCCATGAAAAACTTCGAGACGTGTCGACAAAATTATAAAAAGAGAAGAGTGTTGTCGATCCGCGAAAAAGCGCAGCCGACGTTTAACGGGAATTACGAAGTGAAAACCTAGTCGTTGTTAGTCGGACGTCTGTAGGCTGTAGGGCTGATTGGATTGGACGGATTGGTGTCAAAAAACTATTAATTAGCAAAAAGAATAAGGGCCGGTATTATGACCTCTAGTTACACCTTTAGTTAAATGTTAACTCTTGGTCAGAGTAAAAAAGTGTATTATGACTCATAGATAATGCTAACTAGAACTCTTAGCTACTAGTCAAGTTAACTGCCGCTTGATGTGATAGCTACACACTTATTCACTAGTTAAGTTTCGGAAATGGCGACCCTGTCTTGTTTTCGTCGTGATTGTTTAGCAGTTTTGAGGTTATTGTTTCCGTATTGTGAAATATATTTAGTTCAAGACATGTTTGAGAGTGATACAGATGTTGAATACTTAGAAAATATATTGGTTGATATGCGTAATTGATTTGTGAATTACGTGTACATTTCATTTTGTATGTATAGTAGTTATGTCTAATGTTTAATAGCTTACTATACATGTGGCTATTGTCGTTCAGGGAATCGTAGGTCAAATTGCCAGTTATAAATAATTCAGTACTTATGTTACGTTGCAAATGTGCATGGCAATCGTAGAACTATGCATGGTCACAGATTTAACATAGCCTAGGCGATTTGCAAGTTCAATGTTCAATAAGATAGGTTAGGTGTGATATGTGTATACAACAAACAAATTATGTCAGGTAAGAAACAGTGCATTAAAAGTCTCACGAAAGACTTTAAACTAAATGTTTAACCCTCCCATCTTACGAAAATAAAGATAATCCTAACAAATTCACTCTTAAAATCAAATGTAACACATGGAGTCAAAACGAGTTGGCAAAAGACGTGATATTAATAAATACCCTCTCCAAGCAAGGAAATTAATGGGAATATTTGTTTCATAATTTTCTATACATACTGAAACAGGTGTTTTTTCGCTATTTATTTACGTCAACACTAGAATAAAATATGTTTAGCACATGAATTTTGTTGTACTTGTGAATAATGAAATTGCATCTATATTAAAAGTTTTATACAGCCTTTATTTTGTCTTGCTATGTTTTACGAACGATTATTTTCATTGCTGGTATTATATACTGTTGTCTGCATAGAGATATTACATTCAAAGACTATTTGCAAAACATAGAGCTTAACACACACAATCAATACTTCCTTGATGACAATTAGCTATAAAATATTACATTAAGTTTTATTTTTCTTAACACCCCCCTGTAATTGTCATCATGTATTTACAAATTTTTTAGGAAACCATTTGTTTTTTGTATTGTTCAAATTTTGCAGAATTCATTTGCTTGGTGAGCAAGTCAGCTATCTGCAAATTAGTCGGACAATATTTAAGTGTCAAAGCACCTTCATCAACCTTTTCCTTGATATAATGAAACCTAACATCAATGTGCTTAGATTTCCTATTTACAATTCCATTGTTCGCTAAACTTATAGCGCTTTGATTGTCCACATTTAGAACAACTTCTATTTGTTCTCCGCTAAGTTCTTCGAGAAAACTCTTGAGATACATGAGAGTTTTCGTAGCTTCGGCTGCGGCGATGTATTCTGCCTCAGTTGTTGATGTCGCTATGATTGGTTGGCGTCTTGATGCCCAGGAGATGGGGCCATCATTATAAAATATAATAAAGCCTGTAGTGCTTCTGCGTGTTTCCTCGTCTCCTGCGTAATCGGCATCCGAGTATCCAATCAAAATGGTTTTGGATTTTTCAGTATTCATGGAATATGATATCCCCGTATCTTTAGTTGAATTTACATATTTAAGAACTCTTTTTAGCTTGAGTAGGTCTTGTTGTGTGGGATTTTATACATGTCGTCCACATAATCCAGTTGCATACGCCAAGTCTGGTCTCGTTTTAGTAGACAAATACAAAATGCTTCCCACTGCTTCTCTTCTGATGTGTCAATATTAATGCCCAAATAGTTGTCAGGGTTTTCTTCAGTCGTTAATTTGAATTCATTTTTCAGAGAATCCAATATCCCTTTCATTTGACTGGTGTCAGATCCTGCAATTAGTCCGTCATCGACAAAGATGGACATAAATACAGAGTGATCAGAATTTACGAATACACACTGTTCAGTCTT
>PNEQ01059772.1:0-50410 GCA_003012365.1 Medauroidea extradentata
TAAAATATTTCTGTGTTTAAAATAAATTTCTAAAAGTACCAAAAAAAATTTAAATTTTGAAATTTTTTATTTAACATAAACATTTTTTTGTAACGGGTTTTAAATGCTACAGGCCATAGACAGTAACGCGTAGTTTTGATATGATTTTTTTCATTTCTTTATGTTAACTGGTTTTCAAGTTTTGTATGAAGTAAAAATATGCAAATTTTGACTTTGAAATGCCACTACGGGAAAACTAGATGAGCTAATTTTTTTCCGTTAGAGGTGTATGTACTCTCAAGTAATGTGTACAAAACTAACACTATTTCATACAAATATAAAATTATGTTTTTTCCCCACTTGAACAACCTTAACACTCGGCGAAATCCCCGGGGAAACGCGTTGCTGTGTGTTTATGCAAACCATGTGCAAATGGCGAGAAGGGATATTCCACTAGGGTAGAAAATATCGAAGCTCGATCTAGTTATCCCTTAGTAGAAAGTGGCGTTGAAAATAAGCAAGAATGATGGAAATGATCCAAACAAGCAACAGCAACACGATCATTTATTCAAAGTCATGATTTGATAAGCTCCCCGACTGCGACAATTTAGAACGTCAAAACAAATTCCTTGGCACGACCGACTAGCATTGATCGTATCCTCGATAATTTAATGCGATAACAAAACAAATATGCATCCAGCGTCGAATTAAGATATTCCGCAAGAAAGAAATTTAAAGTGACGCCAAAAGGCAAGGAGCTCGCAGTGGCATTATTAGGTGTCAAGGGTAGGCTACTATGTGTTCACTTACCTATCTTTAATGGCGCCGCCTACCTGCGCGTTCTGAAGTAACGAAGCTATAAGGGCGACCTTGAAGCGCGCATAGAATGCCGCATCGCCACAACGAGCCAAACACTGAACTAGCGTGCACGATTTACGCCGATCCATTTTTACTGTAGGACTTTAAGAGGGCGTGGAAGATAAATAAATGCTGAAATCATCAATTGATTTCTACGCTTTTTTTGAAGCCAATATGGACCAAATACTCAATGAAAATCCTAGATAATGGTATTTGTGCCATTTTTATGACGAAATATTTATCCAGACTTACTAATTCGTTACGTGTAATCTCTTGCGCCGCAGTTAAATGCACGAGGTTCCGACGTCAAAGATTGTGCCTCAGAAGTTCGTTAACACTGGAAACAATTATGTTTAAAACGTTGGCTAAAACTACTGTCTAGGATTGCTATTATTTAATTTTCGCAAATTGGCGTCAAGATACCTAAAGTTATAGGAAAAATTCATGTTTTTAGCGTTTAATTATGTACCACGCCCTCTTAAGCTGTGACAATATAATTTCATTGGTGGAAAGTCTGTATCAAAGTTCAATGCACGTTTTTGTCTGAGTTTCATAGACATCCGGTAAGTACATTTTAGAGTACGACAGGCTGAAGAGGCTGTTTTTTAGCTATGTAGCAGTGCTTCGAAACAATACTTTTAATAGCATGGTGTCTCGACAGGAGCATTCCGTCCTTGTCCAAAGTATGTTTTCTTTTCGTAAACTGGCACAATGGGAACATGGAGAATACCGTACAGTAAAAAAACCTATTTACGAACATATTGCAACTCATTTGAAGCGTTTGGTAGGCGGGACCCTTAAAGAGTGTTTTATATTTTGACGAAATAGTATTAGCTTTGTTGACTGTATCTGCGAGCAGTTTGCTATTAAGAAACAATTATTATTTCAGCTCGCACAGATTTCTCATAACGGTACGTGGAGTCAAAATTTGTATGTTACGCTGCCATGCAATTAGTAGAAACCAGTTGACTTAATTAAACACAATAGTTCACGGTGAAATAACATGTCATGGGCTACCAATATTATTACAAAAACCGTGAACAAATTTTCATTTTAAAAAATTGCCGAGTTTTGAACTTATTTCCTGATGGTGCGATTTTTTAAATTCGAATTATTACGTAGGTTGTGTAGCTCAAAGCATGTTTATTTCACTGTGAACCGTTTCATTTGGGCAAATCAATCGGTTTTCACTATTTGCACGGCAGATCAACATGCCAAAATTTAACTTTGACGCACCATTGACCAAACTATGCAAGCTAACATTGTTTCATACCGTCTACAAATCTAACACTATTTCATGAAAATATAAAATTATAACTCCATACCACCTGACCACCCTTAACGAAGGAACATGATAGACAAGACTCGGTATTACCAAATACAGGAGAAAACAAAAACGGCTTTTTCTGCGCAAGTGTCTCATATTTTACAACTAGCGTAATTCTTCTCGATGCCATCGCCCGCCCCCGCTCCTCTAACATTAGAAGTGAAGAAATTTTTTCAGGTAGGTCTTTAGCGCTGCTGAAGGATGAGATGAGCTGAGAGTGAAGCAGCGTCGTCGGGATGAAGAGGTGGATGAAACGGGATATCTCCGAGAAAACCCGCCGACCAACGGTATCGTTCGGCAGGATTTTCACATGCGAAAATTCGTGTCGGCCCCGTCGGGAATAGAGCCTTGATCTCCTCGGTGGGAGGTAGGTGCTTTAGCCACTGCCCCCCCCCCCATCAACAACCAGAAAAAATTAGCGTACGGGCACCACGTAGCCTACTGAATGATACACATACCAATTTAAAACTTGGACATCGGGAAGTACGTTCGAACATCTGAGGGCCTCCCAATCCCAGTCCAATTGATCATACCTATAAGGGTTCACGACGACAATGAAAGTACAGTACATGCGACGACTTTCCTTTTGTATACAGCGAACTTCATCCCTGGGCTTTCGATTGGTTTCGTATCGGAGTAAGTAGATGTTGAGGTATTGTAACCTAGAGAAGAACTCGTTCCAAGTATCCTGGAGGCTCAAAACATAATTTAAATTTTTTTCTGCGCCTTGTTTTCAAAGATAAAAGCATTGCAAATATGGGTAATCATAACCCAGTGGGACGCAGTTTAATACAACCAGGCAGGTGGGCCATAAACTAATGAATTAACTACGTGCAAAATGTTACCTAAAGTTTAAGCGTGTATGTGTGCGTAACTACCTTTCTCAACATGGACAATCACACTTGGGGAGGAGACGGTGGTTAGCATCATTTTTGGCAATGTTAACCTAAAATAAGCTGAAAATTTCCCCTGAGTCATTTCAAGTCTATATTTCGATTACCTTTTTGTGATTTACGAAATAACACGAGTGCCAAACATTTTTTTTGTTCACCAAGTACGCTATGAAGTCAGCACTTTGTGTTATCATCTCTGCACATCACTAAAGATCGACGACCCCGGCGGCGTCCGACCCGACCCAGCGATCCAACATGTTGCGGTGCCGCGAACTGTTTCGCTCGACCTGACTCCTTGCAGTTCGAGGTGCAGGCCAATCCGTCCAACGTGGGCGAGGAGCCACATCTTCCTGATCTTCACCTTCTGGGCTGGCTTGCGTCACGCGCTCTGCATTCCTTGGACGCGCGCCAGATGACGATAGCGTGCACGCGAAACATGCTGGACACGCACTCTTCGCCGAGCTACAGTGCGGCTAAGCCTCAACTCTGCGGCGCCACGCCAGTCACATCAATACGCTGCACGCTCTCGTACCTCAAGCCGCTATAATACACCTCACGGCACTTGTGCACAAGCTCGCTCGTCTTTTGTCCACACTAGTAATAATAAATTATCGAATTCAGAGTGAACAGGGCATCACACCCCAAGACGCAGACTCTCGACGTGGGAGCCCGTATATGTCTGTCGTTCCCTGAGACATGTCATGAAATCAATACCCTACAATAGAACATTGGCAGAAAGCGAAGACGGGGGAAACGAGGGTATCCCGAAAAAACCTACGGACAAACGGCAACGTCCGCCACGTTTCCCATCTGGAATCGAACCCAGATCACCTTGGTAAGAGGCGAGTGTCTGACCACTCGACCGCTGCGGCCCCGTTTTCACTCAAGTGATATTTGACAGAATGCTTTGGAAAAAATTCGATAGTGCGTGCAGTCGTGCAATGCACAAATCCATATAGGTTTTTTTTTTTTTTTTTGCAAAATGCAAAATTATTCGGGAAAAAATATTTTCGTTGACATTAACTGATTTCAAACCAAAATCTGTAATATGTAGGATAAAAAAAAACGCGGAGCTTATAGCTATGAAAAAAATCAGGGAATACAACAAATTATAGCTTAGTGTCAAAACAATGTCGCGATTCTTTGATATCGATATTAGGTTGCTTTTAAAAATATTTTCGAAATCACTGTAAACTACTAGACAGGACGCTGTTTAATCTAAAGCAGTGGCGCGAGCAATGGCAGAGATCTATCCAATTATATTCGGCAGGACTCAGTATTTTTTATGACATTTTAGGATAAAAGCCACTTGCAGTGAGGGGTCGTGGTGGCCTCCCAGAAAAGCTACCCGGGTTCGATTCCCAGCGGGGTCGGGTCGCGGATTTTTGTATGCAGGAATCGTGCCGGACGATGCCGTTGGTCCGTGGGTTTCTCGGGGAATATCCCGTTTCCCCCGCCCTTTCAAACCGGCGCTGGTTCATTCACCCCTCACCAGCGCTTAAACACTAGAAAGCATTTCCCTCCCTCAACTTGGAGTGCTTTGCAGAGAGTTGTCATTGTTCCTTTTCTGATGAGTATGTGTATGTCTACGAAAAGAGCACACATTTCAAACAAGGTCGCTCAAAATTTAGAACTTCTGCATTTAAATAACACTAGATTTTATTTAGTACAGGATTTCTCATGCAGACTGTCATGCTTATGCTATCTGAAAACATTCCCCAGATATTATTTCGCAGCAAGTTCACGTCTTGCAGAAGACTGGTTGATAGCCTCAGTCGATATTTAGTCAAAATTCTCACATTTAGTTTTCAATCACACTCTAACATGTTAAATATAATACTGGGTTACAATATCAAGATCCACCTTGCATGAGAAACTCTCGCAAGAAATTTCCATAATCTTTCTTGCTGTAAAAGCTGCTTTGTTAGAAATTTTATTTTCCGACTCCGCCAAATCGCTAAAATTACCAGAATTCGAAAAACAAATACGAACATGCGTTCGCCTTTACACCACATTTTCCAAGACACAAAATTACATTGTCACCGCTTCGAGTCCCGTAGGGCGAAGTACAGCAGGCCAGTTGTGGCTTGCACGTAGAGGTAATACTTGCGTACGCCAGTCAGCAGGAGCCTTAAGGACGTTGGACCGGTAAAAATTCAAAATTTTATATTTGTGCCAAACACTGTTCAACTTTTAAAACATCAGATAACATGTAATTTCCCCGAATAAAAAAAATAGGGCCCATAGTTTTAGCATAATCACCTATCAAAGTCACAAAATGGCAGTCGCGGTGTAGCCAAAATAATAAAAAATAATCAATTTGCAGAAACAAGATAATTCATATCGATATTTAATGATGTGAACTACTTCAAGACACTTTTGTAAACACAAAACGATATATTTTTGTATTTTTTTAAAAATTTATGAAAATGAGTAAATTTTTGCATAACTTTGACTTTCGGCTACTACTGAAATATTCAAAACTAACTTTTGTCAAACATGTCATGAAATTCATTGATACACTGACATTCAGTTCCCGTAATTTTTAATTCATTAGTAAGTTACTTTTTTTGATTTTGGCTGCACAGTAATGGCCATTTCGAGACTTTGATGAGTGATTTTGCAAAAATTATGGGGCCTAATTTTTTTTTATTTGGGGAAATGACGTGTTATCTGATGTGCAAAAGTTGAACGATGTTTGGCATAAATATAAAAAAAATTAAATTTTACGAGCCCAACGCCCTAAACGCTCCACCAATTTTGTACCTAGCATATACAAACAGCTTTCGTGTTTTCAAGTGGGATAAAATTATTATTATTATTATTAAATAGTGTTGGTTTGACAGATGATACTTTTAAGTAATTTTAGCAGTTCACAGTTTTCTCATAATAGTTCTCCGTGCGATAAAGCATAAAAAAATAAGAAAAAAAAAGCAAACTGTAAAAATTAAGTGACTGACTTTCTTCTTGTTAGCTCACTTCTTGGCATAGTGACAACTTAAGGTTGGAGTGGTTCACGGCTAAAAAGCCCGCGGGAGTAAGAATAGTGAAATAAAATGTCATGGGCTATGTAACAAAACATAAAACAGTGAACAATTTTTGTATTTTTGAATTTGCAACTTTTTTCAGGTACTTCTGAGACTTTTTTTAAATTCAAAATATTACATTGCGAGTTTCTCAATGTCTTGGTACGTAGCTCATAAGACGTTAGTTACCAGTAAATGCTTTAATTTAAGTAAGTATATTGGTTTTCAATATTTGAATGGCAGCGTAACATGAAAATTTTCACTTGGACGCAGCTTTATGAGAAAACTATGCAAGCTTAAAATTGTAAGTATCGTCTACCAAATTAAGTATGTTCCATAAAAATACAAAATTACGATTTTATCCCACCTGAACACCTTTAAGAAAGAACGAGATAACAAAATTTATAGCTGAAAAAAAAAGTTTCAGAACATTTCGGAAGACAATACTGGAAAAATCGCACAAATTAGTAACTTTTTAAAATAAATAGTGTCTGCATAACGTTTTTGTGTATCGTCATGCGTCGGAATCACCTGTGCAACATTTTGGCGCCATAAATAGTTAATTAGGGCTGTATCCCTATAAACAATATTTTCTAGGATGGGCATTTCTTTATAGTGACGCGCCTTCTGAAAAAGTGTTCCTGGTGGCATTTTATAGATTAGTGATTCTGTTTATTTTAATTATAATGGCACGCTATTTGCAAGCTCCGTTAAATATTATAAACGAACAAAATATAACTGCATCACAGGCATTAAAGTATCACCATTGGACGGTATTATGCATAAGTACATTATCTGAAATTGCAAGATATCAGTAAAACATGCTAAAACACTTTCAGTTTCGAAACAGTCTTACAAAAAGTATTTTAGTCCTATAAAGGCAATATCTATAATAACAGGTTATAGAGCAAAATAATATTTCTAGAACCGATTCAAAGCTGAATAACATTTTATTGTAAACATTGGCACATAGACTAGTGACGCATAACACCGTCCTACTGCGACATGTGAGGCTTCGATATTTGAATTCGTTAGCTACTCCTAAAAATTCGTAATATTATAACTGTACCAAACACGGTTCAACTCTTATACATTACATTAATAGTAATTCCCCACAAATAAAAAAGTTTTTTTTTTTGTAAAAGCCTGTGTCAAAGAAGCGAATGACATTTTTCGCTACTTACCCAAACTAAAAACTATAACGATACAAATGAAAGAATTTGGAGTGAAAGAAAATGTATTAAGCTACAGAATGACGCCATTTTTATTTCACGTAGACATTATTTTTTAAAAAATACGCAAAAATTTAGGTACATTCAACCATTTTTTACAGACAATTTATACGTGGAATTAAAAAAAGTGACATTCTGTAGCTTAATATATTTAATAACACTCGAAATTATTTCACTCATATAGTTTCAATCGTTTTTACTTGTAAGTAGCCAGAACATTCAAATCGCTACCTACTTAGACAGGCCATTGTACGAAAACTACGGAACTGAAAAATGTTACCTATATTTATGGGAAATCACTATTAATACAATGTTTAACAGTTGGCCAGCAATTGGCAAAACGATAAAAATTTAAATTTTTCGGTGCAGAGTAGACTTAAATAAAAATTATTTATTGACAACAATGGGAACGCTGCGTGTGATTTGGGACGTATTGGAACACTGCTCCAGCGCTTAGGCATCGATTTAAATTGACCCACTTTCTGCAGCAACAGGTAGCAAGCAAAACGGTATGTTAACGTTCAAACCCACACTACTTTATTGTCGGTTTTGAGTTTACAGGGGGCGTATCCTTCGCGATACAGCGCCTTTGTTACGTTCGGTAAGCACGCAAAAAATATCGATTTATCCCCGAGGAGCGTTACTGCCTTCAACGGGACATCGCAGTAACGCCCGCTTCCGCCGGGCTTTATTTACGTATTGGAGCTCAAAAGAAATAAAACAATCATGCCGTGTAATTTATTTCCGCCGCCGAGCATTTCAGAGCCAGTTTCCTAGTTCCCCTTCTCTTCGCAACTCAACGAGGTTTAGGTTTCCCCTTCTTAACGGCCACGCCCCTTTCGACAGCCAATACGCAACCAGCGTGACACAGCTTACACTGCTCGCCAACAGATGTCGGCATAGTCGGGGCGGACGAGCGAAAGGAACAGAGGTTCGGCACATGCGCGCTGAGTAGTTCGTTAGTCGTCTTTTGAGAATGAGCAGGTGCGTGGAGTCCGAGCGCAACAAACGTAAACAAGAAGTATCAACAATCGTTATCAGTATTGATATTCGGTCGCAGACAATCCTTGCAGGCGCGGGCAGTTTGGATATGTGAACGATTTCGCTTGCAGATTGTGGCGCCGAGTTTTGCAACGAGCAACTTGTTTACGCGTCGCTATCACGCGGAACTTTTGACCTTGTTTATTTTTGCAAGCCACTGGCATCTGAGCCAGTATCGGGCCAACTGTAAGCAGAAAATACGAACTAGTTTCCGCCGGGAAACTGTGTCAAGCATATAATTTAAAAAATGCTGGCAGCGAACTCGCACAAGAAAATGTTCACGGACTTGAACACCAATGGATAATTTGCACTGCTGTGACAGGTGTGTGTACAAACTTGATATATTCTCATCTGGCCTGAAGGGATTTTTTTTATTTCAAAGCAGCATCACAGCTAATTGTAGGTGAAAATGTTAATTGGTTATGTTAGTAATTAAAGAACTAGGTACTCTGCTGCAATTAGTGGCAACGACAAAAATTATTTGCACTGAACATTTTGACATTTCCACCTACGATGTATTTAATTTCCGTCCATTGCAGATATGTCCTACTAGTTTAATATATTGTTTGACTTAGGATAAATAAATAATGATTAAAACTAATGTAATAGTCGGGCGTTTCCAGCTACCCAAACAATTCAATTTAACCTAACACCTGTGAATGTCATAAAAAGAATAATATTAGTAATTGTAACTAAGGCTTAATTTTTTTTACAAACCTAGACGTTCTTTGATTTTAAAAGTTCTGCCTCAAAATATTAAATTGCCTAGTCCAAAAAATCCTAATGAAAACATCTACAAACCAAGTATAGCCTAGCTGCTGTAGACGTCACTTAACAATTGTTGTAAAATTTCACACATACTTTTTTCTGACCCTGCTTGAGTGAAATTTTGCTATGGATTTCTGAACCTTAAAAATACAACAGTTATGCTACTTACTACAAAGACAATATTCCTTATTTCAGCAAATATTTACAGCCAACTGGCCCTGTTTTATTCCTCCTGTATGATTTTTTTTTTTCAAAACTATGTTACTCATGATTTAAACTTCAAATTGTAGTAGGCTACTTCTTTAACTTTTATTGCATAATTTTGAGAAATATAAAACGTGAATTGTTTTTTAAAGTCGCTGTACTACTTCTTTGTTGTAGGTGTGATGCTTGCTTGAAATAACAGCGATGCCCCCTCACCACCAACCTCTTCAGCTATTAACCCTCTGCCACAATCAAGTGGCTACCAACCTGGTATCAACATGTCGCTTGCTACAGCTGGTTGCCCAAGACACTTCTGCAGTCCATGCTCTCAACTTGGCCAAAAAGAAGTTCAGGCCCCTTTATTTCTATTCTCTGCCTGGACCGATACGTTCCCAGCTCATCGAAGAGGTAGCCCAGAAACTATCGGCACCTGCGAGAGATGGGTCAGCAGCAGGAGCAGGTCCTGCCCCTCTGTACCTGCTGGCTCTGCTACTGGGCACCGACGTAAAGAAACTGCGGGTGGAACTGTGCTGTTACTACGGGTGCAGCCATCAAGCAGCGTTACTCAGATTCCTCACTACAGAAGGTACTGGTCTTGAGACTCTCGAACTAGCCAGGTCTGCTCTGCTTCGCTTGGACAAGAGACTACTGGAGAACGCTCTCATCAGTGCAACGTCCCTGCGACATCTCGTCCTCCGTAACATTGCCAGCGATGCCGTCCTACAGGTAGTTGGCACGGCCTGCCCCAACCTGGTCATGCTCGATGTCTCAAACTCGCGACAAGTAACAGATGCAGGAATGAGATACCTTCTCTTGCAAGTAGAGCTTCGTGACAAAGCTGCTCCTACGTCTTCCCCTATTCCTGATGCAAGCTGCGTGTCAGTACAGAATTTTGGACTAAACGTTGTTGCCACCAACACTGGTAGATGTACCAGAAGAGGGTGGGGGCGCTTGCGAACACTTCTCAAGTTGTTCCCATGGCTACGCCTTAACAGGGAAAGTGAAGGCAAAATAAAAGACAAGTCTTTTCTTTTAGAATACTGCGAGTGCAAGAATTCACTGTGTGGGTCATTACGTGTACTGAACATTGCCAACACTGGTGTAACTAGCGCTGGTGTCTTGTTAGCACTGCATCACATTCCTGAAATACAATCATTAGGTGAATATGGTCACATGGGTAGAGCTCTGGAGATTCTAGACAAAGCTTGGGCAGCATCAGAGAATTCTGGCGAATGCTCAAGTCTACCCACCTTCAGCTTAACATGTGCTCGCAGCCAGAGAACTACAAACAGGCGTATAGAACTGCTAGCTTCTGCCTGCCCAGCACTAGAGAGACTGACCATATTTGAGCCTCAGCATTCCCCGTCTGCCCTTCAGCAATTCCCCACCACTCTCTCGGTGCTGCACCTTCTCAATATTCCTTCTGACAGCGACTGGATCAATGGTTTGTACAGCTATCTCTCATCACCCCACGGCCACAACTTGCAAGACCTGACACTTCGGTTTTCTGCACTAGATAAGTTTGCCCCTCTCGACTTGAGCCAGATTTTGTGCTCGTGCCCTAATCTTCACACGTTGATTGATGATGGGGCAGACATAGACTGGAAACCTAGTTCCCAACATGTTCCATCCTCAAAGTTGGTACACCTTTGCAATGTACAACTAGGACGCACTGTAACAGCGCGTGCACTGACCGAACTGCTCAAACGAGCTCCTGCGCTCAGGATAGCACACTTTTACAGCTGTCCCGATCTTGCAGACAGCCACTTGATAGATCTGGCCGCTGGTTCTGCTGCGACCCACACAATGTGTCCACATGGCCAGTACACCAATACCCAGCTCTCTACAAACCTACAGTGTTTTTACATTTATGAAGCCCCCAACATCACTGCCCATGCAGTGGGCAGCCTGCTGGCAACATGTGACCAACTGGTCAAGATAGGTAACCTGGGAAACTGGGGATTAGACTGTGATGGTATACGATGGATCCACAGCACTGTTATTGACAACAATCTTAACTTGGAGATAAACATGGGCTCACACTGGTACTGTTCCACATGTTTCCCAGTAATATGACGTAAAGTTCCTACACCTATGTTGTGCGCGTAAAGCTTCAAGTAAGAAATGTGCATAAGTTAGTTTGTTTTTATCTGCTGTTGTAGTGTAAATTACATTCAGTGATTGGAGCAATGCTAAACTAACTGTCTAGCAATTCAAGGTAATATTTTTGTGCCATTCATATAAAGACAATGATCTGATATTAGATGTGTTCACATGTGCCATGTTAGGATTAGCAACAAACCAGGAAACGAAAGATAAAAAAAAATTATCAGCAGTTTAGTATAATAACATTAATATCAGCCAAGTACTCTGAGAGGTCGAACTACCTAAGTATGGGACATATTTCACTGCCACATATAACCTGAATTTCACTTTGTATACTTAAGACTTTTAATATTAATCATACCTTACCACAGATGCTAAAGGATAGTAAAATTTTATTAATGAAACTGAACATTTTTGATACTTCAAATTAATAAAAAACTGAATTGTATTAAATGTCACATTTTATATTTGTAAATATGTTTACAGCAGAATTGCTGTTACTTAAAATTGAAAATGTGATCTATTTAGTGCAAAGAGCTTTCTATTGAAATATATGTTCTAGTCAAATATAAAAATGATGTAACTTTCATCAAACACAATAAAATTTGTTATGAATTTAATGTAAACTTTCTTTGACTGTTAAGTATTAATTTACTGTTATTGCTGTACTATGACAACTAACAATGACTCTAACCATCTTCCTTAAGGCAGAATGTGTTTTTATTTAAATACAAAATTATTAACTGCAAAATTCACACCTGTTTATACAACCACTTGACCACATTTTAAATTGTATTCAGAACATTTTGGACTGCAGGCAAAAATGTGTTACTGTGCAGGTAAGTCATTAACATAAAAACATTCGTTCTGTTACTGCACAACTGTACGTATTTGATATCTACTCTCCTAATTGGGGTGAAGCGCACTCGTATTTGTAAACAAATGCCGCAAAGTTAATACCTGCCTAATTTTTATTAATACAGTACAAGTTATGAACACATGAAATACATTTTGGGCAATTCAAATATTAATTTTTAACTTAAATTGTGCAATATTTCAAGTGACAAATAGCTGTTTGTAGATGATGCGAAAATTTTTTTTAGTGTATTTTAACATTAATTAAGGCAGAAAATATTCATGCAATTTCTAACGATAAGTAACTGTTCACTGGAAATAATTATATACGTAAAAACTTTTGAAATATTTGCAATATGTGACAAGTTTCTTCAGTAACCTCAAACCATAGTTGTAATCAAGACAATGTATGTCCGAGAAAATCAAGAAAGCACGAGCGAGTGTACAACTTCATTCTCTTTCGTACTCTCAGCAAACAACTGAGACAAGCAGAAAGTTCTCTCTTTGATGTGAGCGATAGTATGAAATATCACTCTTACTGGTGCTGACAGAATGAAATAGATAACAGAGTCTCGGAAAAATTTAACTAAAACTATTACTTTTAATGACAGCTACGTTAATATGATTATGCAAAAATTACAAGTTTGTATAAAAAATTAACACACAAAAAATATTGTTTTAATAAATGTGAATGATTGAAAACGAATACCCTGCAAATACTACATTCCTTATGAACTTATATGATTGCCATGCAACAGGTGTGTAATTCTTGCACTACATTGTACTGTGCAATCAGCACTCAATGATTTCTTAAATATTTTTCATGTGCTCAGATACTGCAAGACTTTTTTACAGTCCTGACTAAATTATATTTTCAGTCAGTATGTCTCTTCTGGAGGTAATTAAGTTACTACGCCTCCATAGCTATTCAAAACTATTTTGTTACAAATTACTGCTGGCAAACAGTAATATGTTATTTTGTGGAATTTATTTTGAAGACAATTAACCGTCTTAATGCAAAGAGCCAAAATATCGGCCAGATTTTGCTTGTGTAAAAAATGTCAAGTGGGCAACATGTCTGCTTATATTTTTTTAAAATATAATTTACAGGTTTTTGAAAGGAAATTTTTGTACGCAAAAATGCTTACAAACCTTTAATTGCCAGTAGAATTTTTCCAACTTTATCACTTCATTGGTATCGAGTTATTTCAATTTTTAATCATTAACTGTAGATTTCTGAAAGATATGATGACAATTTTCTCATATGAATCTCGAAGAAAGCTGGCAATAAAAGGGTTAAATCTCACTGTATGTGCAAGTAGAAAGACATAACAATTGCTAGCTGTGCAGAACCCATAGTGATTCTATAGGTAGTGAGCTGAATAGGCTACGCAGTGGAAAAATCATGAGGTGAACATATTTTATCATGCCTACAATAACGTGACACAATATACAACGTGGAGGACATGTTTATATTAAGTACAACTGATGCTTATGCATGTTTGAATTTGTTTACTACTTCAGATGTTTTACTGTGTGTTACATTCACTTTATGGACAGGTGAGTCAGACAATGCAACCATACAGGTAATATATACATATTTACTCCAAGGATGCAACATTCATTGTCTACAGAACAGTGCTACATGATGTTAGGATAACCTACAGTCATTGATGCCAAGTGGAGAGTAAATAAATCTCGCACAAGATAACAAATACACATTGTTTCCATTCCATGAGATCATTGTACCATGAAGAGAATGAGTCTTAGACTTTTTTTATATAAATTAATCCTATTATCTTTGCATACAAAGTTCGAAAAAATGTAAAATGTTGAAACAGCTACCTGCAAAGCTATTTATTGATTTGTTACAACCATGTGAGATATTCACCAGATGCATAGTAGCCCATTATTGCTCTACTACCTTGTGTTCACTTTACAGAACTTCTGCTGCTTTAATTGCCTTCAAATTGCAATCTCTGTTTTAAGTATACAATGGACTCAACACAATCCCTCTAAATTAGTTGTAAAATATTTATAAAATACTAGCTATCCCACCATGTGTTGCAATGCACATTTTTTAGGAACCACATTCTGCTCCTGTATCCCATTTTGCCTCCCCTCCACTTTTTGTCACTCAAGTAAAAATTGTTTGGCAGAAACATTGTGAAGGGTGCACGCACAACAATTCACCAAAGTTTTTTTAATACCGTAATTAATTTTCCTGCCATAATTTTTCAAAACCCCAAGCATTCTTTCGAGACATGCATTGTTTATGACACATTATAATTAAGATAAATACAGTAATACTAAATAATTTGGAAACAGAAAGTGTCCAACCTTTAGGTCTCCACTGTTCCATACCTTTGAATGTCTTACAACAAGCAACCAAAACTGTATTCAAACCCAAGAGATTTTAGATCGAAATTGTTATTACATATTATGTTACTAATCTGGGATTTTCCCAAACATTAACCTGCTACAGTGCATTATTTTCAAACACATATAATTCTACATTTATTTCAGCATTATGGTATACTGTATTAATTACTACAGTTTACTGGTCTACAGAATGAAAAAAACGTTTCTAGGGCTCTGCCTGCCACAGAGCCCTGGCAAGATTGATTAAGATTAGCAATTTACATGTTATATTAAATTAGGTGGATCTAGTTGCCTGTTGAATGGTAGTATATGCAAGCATAGACTTTGTCCTAGATCCCACATTGCTATGGTAAATTGTTTTTCCATGTCCCTGAAAACTATTCAAAATACCTACCATACCCATAATTCTTTTTAACATTTTTATTCCTACAACAATATTTCCTTTATCTTAACATAGAAAATGTGTTTTGTCCAACAGTGAAATCTTGAATATTGAAAGGTTAATTTTATATAAATCCTTATATTTACACACACTAGAGCACTCAGGTAGGCAGCACCCTTAATGGATAATACGAGTAATATGAAGATGACATGAAGCTCGAGGTTACATTGAGTGACTCTACTTCTGGGACTCAAACCATGGCGATCGAGGGGATCCAGAGTACTGCAGATATGAACAGTAAGGACATCTGCATACCTGATACTCTTGACCAACACACTGCACACAAACTAGGCAACATGTTTCAATGACGAACCTTTTAGCTGCGATACTGACTACTGTACTTTGAGGACCATTCAGTTACTGTTTACATCATGTAATATAGTATCAGTCACACAGGAATAAAAAAAAATGTCGACTGACATTGCATAAAACATGTCAGAGCTGTCAAAATTTAGTGAAATATCTGTGACTATAATGTATATTTTCTATCTACTTTCATCCAGTAAGTATGTTTCTGAATGCTCAAAAGACCACTATTTTTAACTGAACAAAAGTTCATGTTTTGTAAAATTTAGTTTTTTTAGTAACAGTGCTTTTGAAGCCTAGGCTTATATGTCTTAGTAATGATGGTTACCAACAGAAAAAACACTTCTTGATTATTAAAAATGCAGTTTTTTGGTTGCAAAAACTTTAAAGTTTACCAATGTTTTTTTCCAGATACACAGCAGATAAATGTGAAGAAGGTAGGAATTGTTTTTCTTGATAAAGAGGAATAAATGTGGAGAATTTGTCTCTTTTGCACAAACATAGTGGTGGATGTGAAGACTTCAATATTGCAGGACTACATGGTCACCACATATAGAAAGTAAAATAATTAGTTTAAATTACAAACCAATAAATTTACACAAATTTACTGAAAATATTCACATAACAACTAATAAACGCAGCTATGCAAGACTACAAGACATTTTTGCAGCGAGTGTCTAGTTTTCCTCAATGCAAACATGGGTTATGTGAAGGGCATGCTCTAACTTGAAGGCAAATGTAAGGTACTGACTCACCTCCGCCATCCCATGAGCTCCAAGAACGGCTGCCAGCAGCTTAGTTTCAGCCTGGATCGTCTTGTACGTCATGTGCAGCTCTTGAGCTGGAGAACAGACTGGAGGGTTTGACAGCGCGAGGCAACGGAACTGAAGATATGCGTTCTTAGAGCCTAGTGGACCCCCAACTATCCACGCAGACATGTTATCTTCTTTACTAGTGGATGGTTGGGAGGAACCACTACAAAAGAAATCATCCCCTATACATCAACCATTGGCCTCTGATCACAAACAGCAATGTACAGCAGACAAACTGAATTGTTAGCAGAATAGCCTACATCACAAAATCGTTGCAACGCGCTAACATTGATTCCTGCCATTTTTAGGTCATAGAAAACAGAAGCTCTCTCAGTAATCAAATAGGCCTACTTATTCAAAATTCAGCATCCAAGCAATCTGACAAATATGTGGTAAATGTAAGGGTTAGCTATGGTGAACCAAGTATATATATGTCTATGAGTCCCTGAGTATATCTGCTCGTTGTCGGTGCTCGGCAACAGTAGCTTGTGTGTGTGGTCAGCCCCCTTGCCTAGCGTCTTTCCCGCCTTGCTCCCAACCCTCCGTGTCTTCAGACTGGGAGGCGGGACAGTTGGTAACCTGCAACGAGTGTCATGACGTGTTCGGGAGAAGCGGCACTAACGATAAGGCTCTTGTCTTGTGTGCAGTATTAAATGCATGTGAATCGAACACGATTGTTCTTCACTGTAGTTAGGGTGACCTAGTTATCCCCACGAATGCAGTGTCGAGCGCGACAGACTCCGCAGACACGCACGACCACGTGATTGACAAGTCTATGCTCTATCTTTGCTCCAAACAGTCCCCTACATAAATAAAAAAACATTAGCATTAAGTTATAGTTGATATTTCAAAGCTTACAGATTAAGAAATGTCACGAAAATATTAATCAATAATTTACTACCAAGGAAAAAATTTGTTAGAAAATGTTTGGAGGAGTAACTTAATACAGACTGTAAAAACTATGCAAATCCAGATCACAACTGAATAAACGAGCCCTTGTGGCTTCTCAAACTACTTTAATTTTTTTCCGTCCCTATATGCAACTTGGACTACAACCAACACCTGGCAAACCAACCATTCTGACAAGCTAAATATTTCAAGAAAGCAATATTTTCAGCTGATCTTAAAGAATTTACAGAGCTGCTGCACGTCAACTAAGATGTGATGTGCAGAAAATTTATGCCATGCATAGGTCCAAAGTTTATTTTAAACACAATTTATTTTTATATAACTATCATCCTAAGCTACCAAACTTATGTATGACATAAAAAAATGCACATAGGATGTCAGTGTCACCTATAATCTGACCCAATGTCGCAGATACTGTGTACGAGGCATGACCAGCCCAAATATAAAGCAAATCTACAAGAAGAGGAAGGTACATGGTTAACCGTTAAGTACAGGATAGTGCAATGGTTTCATCTGAGTGCACAGAGATTCATTTTCTTGGCTGCCTTCTTTCACCACAAATGTAGCTGCAATTGCACGCATAGTGATGTTGGCAGCATATTCTGCTAGAAATTGTTTATTATCTGGCAGTTACTGCTACCATACCTTATTTGTACTGCTTGTACAATAACTTAATTTTTAAAACTTAAATGAAAGTAGATACCACAAAGTTTTTTTTCAATCTTGTTTAAGAAAATGTTTACTATATATTGGCCTAGACTAATATTTTCTAGACAAAAATATGGTTTCCAATTATTAGTATATTAACGTAAAGTTCGTCAGTTGTATAATCAGCTAAATCCATAGTGTACTGTACTTTCTCTTGAAAACAATTTAGTCTAAGTTACTTATATATTCTGAGGTAGAACAGTCAGAGTCTTAACTCAGTTTCAAACTAATCTCTGCTAGCATTAATTGGTTTGTGGACATACGTCACTGCTCATGTTTTGCTGATCAAACTTGTGTTGAATCACAACGTACAAAAAAGAATAAAATAAGACATAAAACACACACATAAATCAGAGAAAAAGCAATTCGAAAGGAATTCTGTCATTATTTTTAGAATTATTGTTAGTTAAAATTAAATTAATAATAATTTTAAAAACTGACAGAATTTCTCTGGGACTGCTTTTTCTCTGATTTTATGTGTTTTATGTATTGTTTTGTTCTCTTAGTACTTTGTGATTTTAACAGAAGTTTGATCAGCAAAACATGAGCAGTGGCGTATGTCCACAAACAAATTAATTCTAATTGTAAACGCCCATTGCAACAAACATTTAAAAATCTGACCTCTGTGTGTTAAAAAATCTTATCTCTGTGTGTTTACAAGATAACATATTGACATGATCTCTCCTGTTTCTCCCACCACTGCCATATACTAACATCACGTGACCCCTCACTAGTGATTGCTGACCAAAATATCTAACTAACTCTTGGCAGAAATTTGCATTGTGGCACAATGCATTTTACAGAGAAACAAAAAGATAGAAAAAATAATAACCTTACCAATTATAACAAGATTAATTGTAGAAACCATAGTTAGGTCATCAATAGAATTATTTTATTTGACAGCAATTCATAAATTTTGCATTTAACTTAGAAAATATGCAGAAGTATCTTTGGTAATTTGCCACCAACCATAACAGATGAAACCATCAGTAATGTTCTATTAGACATGATTTTTCTCCGGAGGTTGATTTCAAAAAGACTGACTAAGTTCATCGCGAACCACGTATACAGAATAAATACTAGAAAGTCATTGGATACTAACACAGAAAACCCACACATGATTTATTTCTAGTATGAACTAGGCTAAATATTTAGGCTGCTGATATGTAAATGTAATATTGACAATAATTTAATTGTGTCTGCCATTTTTTAACTTCATGTTTAACACATTTTTAAAAATACCTGTTAACCACAGAGCTTGAACACATAGTATTCATTGGCTATCCTGAAAATATTCAGAATACCATTAAGGGGGCTGCCCACTCCACGCTTCAAACGGGTTGCAGTGTGTCCTTAAACAGGTTTTATCTAGGAAAATATTCCACGTGTGCCCATTGAGAAAATGTACGAAAAGAAAACAAACTTCAGACAAGGTCGGAACCTCACTGTTAAGACACCTCGCTCACTAAAACCACTATTTCTAAGCCCTCCAACATGGCTAACAACTGGCTTTTCAGACTGTCGTACTTCAAACTGTACTAACCGGATGTATGTGAAACTCAAATTGTGACCTGCACTGAACTTAGTTGCAGACTTTCCACCAATAAAATGATATGGTCACCGCTTAGTGTCCCATAGTAAAAACCGTTTGGCGGGAACCTTGCATGCTAGTTCAGCGCTTGACTCATTAAGGTGGCACAGCATTTGATGTACGCTTCAAGGTCAACCTTACTGCTCCGTCGCTTTTGAGCCTCTCACACACGGGTAGGCGGTGCCCTTAAGGCTCGTTTCATTTTCTATATTGAATTTTATTATTTTTCGCTTGTTTGGAATTATAATAAGAAAAATCTTAAATATGCGATTACACCTCCAATTCTATCTACATTTTGCTACAGTACAGACCTTGTGAGTTAGCAGTTAACGTATAATCACGCCGCAATTTGTGTGGTAAATTTTGTTACGCTCATAATTTGTCAGACAAATTGTGACATAACATTGCATTATTACTCTATTGCCATGCTAGTACTGTAGCTCAAGGTAAATAGAATTTGCGGTGTAGTCGCCGATTTGCCATATTTCTTCTCAGAATCCCAAATAAAGAGATAAATAATAAAATACAATATGGCGATTGAAACTGAGCCTTAAGTAGACCTACTGAGCATAGTGGTAACTCACTAACCTTGCATTCAGAGGCACCCTAGTCCAATCCCCGGTCCACTAATCTAAATTTAGATAAAGTCACTCGAGTCGAGTATTGGAGTGGTCCGAAAAATGGCACCTCCACTTCTTGTGCCAGTTTCTCATAGTCAATTTTACCTAGTGCAATGACCTCACTAGCAAAAAAGTTACCAGCCTTTATTATTTTACAATATTTGCTAATACATGAACATAGCATGTTTGTAAAAAGTTTTTATGAGAGTGTCTCAGCTACACTGCTGAATGTAAAAGCTGATGGCAAGCAAATATGCCAGCACAGACGACATTATTTTTGTTTGGGTGCTAAAAATACCTATACCTCCGATTTAACCTAGCCTACAAAATCTTATTTCCAACATTGGTGGTTTTTGTAGGAATCTCCCAAAAAATGTTTAATGTTACTTCCCTACAAAAATTTTAAAATAAAAATTTTAATCAACTCTTAAAACAAAAAAAAAAAAAATTTGTGACATTAAAAATTTGGAATATTCCTATTAAAGACACGACTGAAAAGACATCAGATGGCTGAAAGTTATTGACCCAGTCAGTCAACAAAAGGCCTTTCACTTTCCAGGCCTTCTTTAAGCTGGTTTTACACGACACAATTTATTTCTCGCACAGCTCCTTGCAGGCAATCACTCGTGAAATAATTGCATGCAATCTCTCATAGTCCATTTTACAAAGTGCAATTCCCACACAATATACATGCAATTTGTTTTCTTCCGCCAAAATTTGGAACAAATAGATAACCTAAAAGCACAAGATGTACACATGCAGTTGTAAATATTATAAGACAAAGATTAAAATAATTGTGAACCATGTAGGAATTTGTTCTTTTATCTCTTCAGTGGCACGGTAGTCTTTTCCCGGACTTCCCATACAGATGTGGCTACCGCCTTTAATGCATTCTCGCACAAATGTTTGTTGTGATAATTTGGTGATTTTGTGTTTGTGGGCTGGAAATTTTTTGTATTCGTCCAAAAACTGCATAAAAACACTCTGGTGTCGATTCTGTGTTTGTATGGCGTTTGTTGTTTTTGTTTATCCTCACAACTACGTGCATAAATTTACTTCAAAGAATGACCAATCACACTTCTTGTTCCACGCAACCTGCATTGAAATATAGAGCATGTTCTATTTGCCGAAATTGGACCATCGCTAGAGACATGAACTTTTCGCGAAAAGAATTTTGCCCCACTTTGTTCCAGTGCCTTATGTGCACGTCTGCAGTTCTGCTTCATAGATATTGGCAGCGTGCCTTTGAACTGTGACGTTTCTCATTTGACTATACCAATCACAATAAGGTTACTGTAACACCACACGTCTGTGATTTGCGTGTAAAACCCCACGACACATAATGTCAAAACATCCAATCTCTGACCGTGAAGCAAGTCTGCAGACGTGCACACAAGTCACTGACACAAAGTGAGGCAAATTTCTTTTCGCGAAAAGTTCATGTCTCTAACCATCGCATGCATTGCATGAGAAGTTCCAAGAATTGCATGTCTGAGCTCCAATGTAATATCAGCATATTGCGTGGAAATTGCATGTATAGGCCTATTGCATTGTGTAAAACCAGCTTTAGGAAACACATGGTTGAAAACTACTGTTGCAATAGTAATTTAAATACACATGTTGTTTTAAAACTAAAGAAGGCCATAAAACAATCTATGTTTATACAAGTATTCAAATGTTATGATTAAAATTACCTGTCACTCTTCTTCAAATATTGATGAACAGGTGGAAGATCTTTTAGTTTTATGTCTTTTAGCTTTTCAGAGCATTCTACTATTTGGCATACATTATCATCTGCTTTCTTTGATTCACTTTCAGCTACAGTTACCAGTGGTGTACCATCCATTCTGAAGTGGCTATTTGTACCTAAACATAACGAAACTAACTTTCAAAACCAAACAAGGCCTTAGCTTAAGCAAAAAGTGTTCTGCAACAATAGCAACAATATAAAAGTCTCTATCTACTGTGAACTACAAAAATACAACAAATCACTAAATTTAAATTTGAGTAGGTATTGCTGAAATGTACTTTGTATAAATTAAAACCCAATTTACAAATGAATAAATATCCTTCTCATGCCAGGACAAGGTGAATGAAATTGTGTAGCCTATGCTATTTATTTTCGTCCTAGAAATATAATATTTTAAACTATGCAGGTAAAAAAATGTGCAAAACTATTAAGCATAACGTTACCTCTATAGTTACCTACTAAAGTGATTGTTGTGAAATCATTTATTTTTATTCTATTGAACACAAATAAATTTTAAAATACTGATACAATTTCTATTAAATTTGACGCATTCTATTTGACATAACACATGTAACGTACGTGATCACGTGCAGCTCTTGTTTTTGCTACAGTTCCATTAACTTAGCTTAATGTAGTAGCAAATAATTTGAAAAATATTTTGTATTACTCTCTTGTCTACATTTACCTATATCCGGTAATACGAATGCAAACTACCAACAACTACATCACGCACTGTTACAACACAACAGACGCAAATTTCTCAACAGTTTATTCCTCTCTACTTTCCCAATCCACTTTCACAGCACCTTTCCTTCTAATTTGAAGTCAGACAATATTGAGGTAGACCAAGAGAGAGAAAAACTTAAATGTGCTGTACTCTATTGGCTGGTAGGAAAACTAACTGTGATATCGATTAACCGTACTTCTATCGATTGTCTAGAAAAAGTACGTATAGTTAAAATTAACGTAGATAGCAGCACTACATTTGTAAGTCTTGTGCTGCTATCTATATAAAGCCGTTGAAGCTCCTTGTAACTCGCTTATACTTGCTTACGGAAACAAATTCGGATCCACTCGATAGCGAGTAAATCGGTCGGAAACCTGATGTGAGAAAGATATACCCATGGAGGTAGGAGTACACAGCAGATGACATGGGACTTCCTTGAAGTTGACGTAAATATGCCGGTTTTGCGTGAACTGTTCGTTATTGTTGATGAACACACAGCATCGAGTAGATCGATCAAGGTTTTCGTAAGCACCTCGTATGGTATTGATACTTTAGAATGGACAGATTTGAATGAAAATGGTTACGTTCGTTTAATTCGGGTAAGGTTAATTCTACTACAGGTTAGAAAGAAAATACGTTTTCTTATGGGAGAGCTTGGCACAGGGAAAATTTCTGCCACTAGTTTCGCTTCAATCGTTAAATGACCAGAAAAATACGAAACCATAATAACATTAAATATAAATAAACTTTGAAATTATATTAGTAATTTAATTTAATTTTAAAGTGCAAATAAACACATTCCGCGTATTAAATTAACAACTTAATGTAACTTAAAATTCAGGAAAGCTTTATGATTGGTCAATTTGGTGCACTAGCGATACCAGCGCTCAAGTGGCAGAAATTTTCCCTGTGCCAAACTTATAACATTGATCTTTCTAACCTGTAGTAGAACTAACATTAATTCGGGTATAAAGAGCGACCAGGTACGTGAAATACATCTGCTACTGTTACATTTCATGAGGGAATAGGCCATGTTTTATATTTGCATAATGTAAATGATGTGGTTAAACAACTGTTTACATAAATAAACCTATCGAACTAACCTGAAAATACGGCCACATATAGTGTTTATTTACGCATACTGACAATGTGAAACTGCTTGCCACATAACACATCTGGTTGCAGAAACGTTGACACAACGTTGCATTGTTGAAGTTGGCAACGTAACTATCAACAACGTTGTCGTAACGTTTTTATAGTACCGGTAACCAAAATCACAGCCTTCATTTTGCTACAATGTTGATAGTATTCATCTATTATAATGTACTGTTTTAAAACACATATTTGTTTTTATTACTAATATTTATTGGTTATTACTTAAAACTTTGTGTTCTTCATATTTAGTGGATTGGTGTGATTAATATATCAGCTTTCAAATGTGATGTGTAATATAAGTTGGACACTCAACTACCATGCGAGTGTGTGTGTTGTGTTTTCTTTGAAACACTTGTTTGGAAGTAATGCCAGAATGTTTATTTCAAGATACATTGCAATGTTGAAGTTGCTCAAAGTATTAAAATATAACGTTGCAGCAACATTTCATAATCAACGTTTCACAAAGAGGACATTTAGACGTTGCAGCAACTCTGCGGCAACGTTGTATCAACGTAACTTCAATGTTGTGGCAACGTTGAAATTTTTAATGGTAATGTTGTGACAACGTTGCCACAACGTAGCTGTGTTATTTGGGAAACAAACAAATTCGCACACAAAATGTTATACTAAGTAGCAGAAACTAGCATAAATGTATTAAGTTAGTTCAAAAACGGTTTTCATGTGCAAACAGTAGGCGATGTCGATTTTTCTACAGCTGTGGTCGGTACTCACAGTAATGTGTTTCAAAATGCAATTATGCTGTAGTGTTTTAATTTTATTTCAAAATTTTGCTCTCCATTCAACGTAGACTGAAATAAATAACGCATATAGTTAATCGATAAACCATTCTTACTCTATTGCTCTTCAAACTTCAAGTAAAATACACTGGCTCTTATTGCTGAAACAATGTTTAAGGGCTACAGTGACCACGTGTATAAAAATACAAGCAACAAGGGCACAAATGCACTGACTTCAAGTGTTTGCCTGGACAGTATACAACATGGCCACCCCTTGGATCTACCGGCCCTAAAGATCTCAAAATGTTCAACTCGAGCCTGTCTCCGGATCCTGTAGATCTACCATACTTGGGAGCAAGGTAGATAGCAGCCAGCAGATGATACAAAGGAAAGCACATGTAAAAAGTAAACAAACAGATTCCCGCATGTGTACATAATAGAAAATATATGTATGTACGGCAGTTTGAATGCATGTCCAAGGATAATACGATGTCGGATCGTAGAAATTTTGTTGAACAAGAAATCTGAAGCAATTTATCAAGTAAAAATGTCGTCAGAGTACGTAATTCAGGTATGGAATACATTATTATACATAGCAACGAGACATATAGTAAACATAGAGGGGCGGAAGCGCTTTCTGGCTGAAGCCCAATTGAACTTGTGTCGGCCATGTTTTCCATCGTCAAAACAAAGGGGCGTGGCAGGGTGTTGGTTAGGGATAATTACATTTATGTGCCGATAATAACAGAAAAACAAAGCTTACGATGCATTGTGTATGTCTATGTGGCATGTAAAGCATTTAAATACCTATGTGAATGGTTTAATAATTTAGGAACGAGAATAAATCGTAAATACAGGATAAAAACAATTGACGAAAATATGCAGGTAGCGAGTAACTGGCTCACAATCCAAATATATAAATTTTAAAAATGTTAAAGTAAACATATGCGGACATAAAATATACATATTACGCATTTCTTTCTGTGTAATTATTGTTATAGATGATTCGGAATAAAGGGAACACTAAAAAAAACCCTGATAAATTTCTATTTCCTGCCAGTTTATATCTTTCCGCCGAATGTAAACACAAATTATGCCAGGTGCTTTTATTTACATAGGGTCGTGCAATGTTTACAACTGCATTAAACTGCTCCGCTAAATTTTAGCTACAATATCTACTCATTAAATGCATGGGGGCTGAATATAAGATATAAAAAAAGTAATCTTAGTTATAAATACTTGCGAGTTAATGTCTGGAATCTAAACAATACACACTATTGCCGTTACGAATCTCGTAAATGAGGGCATATTTTATTTGAATTTACAACTCATAACTGCCATTAAAAACTGACATCACACACGCAATTCAATAATTCGAGTTTCGTTCAGTTCTACTGCCACTAACAACGACGACACACTTCAGAAACAATAAATAATGTATTTTCTCAATGTGTGAAATAAAAATTATGTTGATTCTAGGCTGGCAAAAGTAAAACATAATTTACAGGTTACCGATGGTTTTACATAAATTCGGCAATAATACTCAAAGTAATTTTCAATACTTTTGAATGTGTATATACGCACAACGGACAAACGCACGCAAATGATGCAACTTGGCGGCGAGAACCTAACTCTGATGCCACCTGTTGGTGAAGTTTTGAACTGTCTGAAGCACGGAGCAAGCGATAACGACCGGCGCATCAAGATAAATGTAGGCAAGTCAGAAGCAGTTGTCTTTGCCCGAAGAAAAATTCCTCCAGCTCTTCCCCAGACCTCTCTGTTTGGCGCACCAATCGAGTACCAACCCAAGGTTAAATATCTTGGAGTCATACTAGACTCCAAACTAACCTGGAAGGCTCATACCAATGCTAAGCTATGGCAGGCAAATGCCCGCCTAGCCCAGCTATACCCTCTCTTCAATAACAGCCACAATCTGAGCACTAAATCTGGGATCAGATTGTACTCAGCCCTAGTTAGACCTATATTGACATATGCAGCCCCAGCCTGGGGATATGCTGCAAAGTGTCATATGCATCCACTAACAGTGCTCCAAAACAAATCCCTCAGAAGGACCGCAGGAGCACCAAGATATACGCCCAATGTAGTCCTCTACAATGAGCTGAAATATCCCCGGCTCACAGACCATATCCAGCACTTGACTCGCAACTTCTCCAAAGCTGCGGCCAAGTCCACTAATCCCCTAGTGCGAGCACTAGGGAACTATAACCCAGCGGTGCGCATGACGCACAAAATGCCGAAACACATCTTGTGCGAAAAACCATCGTAAGCTACTCAAAAGAAGATCACCAAGGTGGAGAAGAAGCCGACTCCAAGAAGTCGAACCAACCTGGGAATCAAGAAAAATTCGCCAACTCGCCCAAGCGAGAACTGCAAATGGCTCAAATATGCTAATGCATCGCAGTATCAGCCATGGCATTTCGCAGAGAGCATATGGCCCAGCGAGGGCTCTCGTACTGCACAACCGAGCCATGGCTGCGCATAATTAGATATGCACTGACCTTCTATCAATGCATCGCGGAATCAGTCATGGCATCGCAGAGAGCTCATGGCCCAGCGAGGGTTCTCATCTTGCACAACTCAGCCATGACTGCGTGGTAGGCATAAAGCAATTAGATATGCATTGATCGTCCATCAATGGATCGCGGAATCAGTCATGGCACCGCAGAGAGTGTATGGCCCAGAGAGGTCTCTCGTACTTCACATCCTAACCATGATTGCGTGATAGGCGACAAGAACCTCTCACCTAAAATGGGACCGCTGGCACACATGCCCGCCCTTCGGGAAACTTAGGTTATTTCCCCTAGGTTAAGTAGAGCTAAGCTTAATTTAAGTTTATCTTTTACAGCTGGATCACGAGCCCTCCCTGCTCGTCTTTAATTATTTTCGCCTTCTAACACAACTAACAAAGCATGTTATACATAGCATGAATTCTATCTTTTCTTTCTAGCATGGAGAACCCACCTCGCATGTCTATCGTCATGGGTTTCCTCCTATGACCTCGCGGGTTTACCATGACCCTCTACGGGATTAGCTCCCAGTTAAATCTAAGGGAAGCGCCAGGCCACAAACGCTGGCTTGGCACTTCATAACCTCACAGTAGGCCATTCGAGCCATGTTCCTCCCTAACCCAAGCTGCATGCAGTAGTTAGAGCGTATAGGCCGCAGGCCTTGCACGTTGCTACCCCTCCCGCTCCCTCCTAACACCTAGTAGTTAGACACTAACCTTGGGTGTGCCCCTTCTGGGCCACCAATAAAAAAAAAAAATGCGATAACGACCAAGATGACTTGCGGTCGACGATAGCATAACATTATTCTCGGGCCAATTGAGTCTAATTATACTGTAAGTAAGAATGTCAATAAGATCATAAGTAAATATTTTGAAGTTTATTAAATACAGAGAGGTCGATTTCAACATTTGTTCTTTCACTAATGTTGTATACAAATAGGAAAATACACGAAACTATGTGCAATGAATCGCTACCAACCATACAAGCAGTAAAGTAACTCGTGTTAACGGTGGCGTATATGCAGTAACGGCTAGTGATTTTTTTCAAAGGTTAAATCTTTAGTGCTCACTTTATTCCGAATGACCTATACCTCAGTTTTGTGTATAGTGCACTGTGTAAGACTTTGTAAGTTAAGGTTATGTTTATAGGACTACTGGTAAATATATATTATAAAACATCTGAACATATGTAAATAAGCCTGCATTTATGTATACAAATTAAAAATAAATACTATAATACATTCTTATTACTACAAGAACCATGCATATAACATGTAAACTACATCAACAGTAAATAACCATGCCACCCATCCTAACCCTATTTAAGAGCCTTGACCTTATACAAATAAATAGATATTCGCAATTGGTATGTCGCCATGTAGCAAGATTAATTCTTGCCTGCCTCTGTAGGCTACCATTCCCAAAACCCCTCCTGAACCTTCCAACTCCTAACATTCTGTAAAATATTCCTCTCACCGACCTCACAAGCATAGACTGTCTAACCAATTCTTTCTCTTCCACTCCACTTGAACCTTTTCACTGGTGTTTACTCTCCCCATACCCTCCCTTAGCTAGGTGGCAATTTAACCTTCCCCAACCTCCCTCTCTAGTCACAATTATGAACATCCAGACCAGACTTTCATTTCTTCTTTTGTCTTTTAGTGTAATCCATCCCATTTCCTTCAACATTACAAATGGCCTATATATCCCTTCATCCTCCCCATCATACCGCTGCCTTCTTCACCTACTATTCACCCATCCCGTTACCCTCTTTGCACATTTTTACGTTCTCGCGCCTCAAGTTCCATATATGTATCCTTCTCTTTGGCAACATATTCCAGACTATACCATACCATACTATCAAGCAGTATGTATTTTTATTCTCCTCCCAGTAACGAATTTTTACACGATTCATTAAATGTTGTGTTTCGTTAATATTTGATTTGTGTTGTTTGTAAACCAAAAAGTTCGGTACCTACCTTTTATCCTGTCTCATTGCAGCTACCCATAACATAACAGAACAATTTATCTAAAATGCACAAACAACGCCTGTAGTAGTTGTAGCATGCTTTTATTTTATTGCTTAGTGTGTGCAGCCAAACACTGAGATAGGCATCACAATATGTTGTTGACGGCAGCAATTTAAAACATATTTCATGTTGGCGAGGGTAGGAATGTTCTCTAGTGATACATTAATCAGATGTAATTGTAACGGACTCGACAAACAAATACCACAACGATCATATCCCAAAATATTTCTCACGATTCTCGTATAACCTATATTACAACATGCATCACCTGGCAATGTTTTGACTATAGATAAAATGGCCGAACAATTTCAAATAGGCTTCACCTGAGAGCCTTGGAAATAGCTGCTTCCGCCCTTCTATGTTTACTATATATCTCGTTGATGCCTAGTACTGTTCGGACCAAACGTTGTGGTAGCTGAGCTCTCTAGTGCTGGGGGACGCGTACTAACGGAACGGCCCGGTTACACTCCGCACGCGCTCGGTACGGCCAGGACGTGTTCACTCCGTTACAAAAACATTAGCGCGTGTAACTTTCTATCCCTCCCTTCCCCATGTGTATCATTTTGCATCGCACTGGCTATCGTTACACTTCATACCACTTTGTTTACTATAAGAGATCGTATGACTGATATTAGTATACCAATGAGTGAAATTTAATCCACCATACAGAATGTGTTAGCAGATGTATTATAATCGCTCCTTTAACAAAATGAGAAACAAAAATTCGTGGTCTAGAGACGCATTCGAGAAATGAATATGTATTTGAGCATGGGGTGACTTGTTAAAAATAAGTGTCAATAAATAAAATAGTTATTATCTTCAAGTTTACGGTCCACTGGTACAAATACACTTTACTGGGGAACTGAATTTTGACTCGACAGATAATTTTCCCAAATAAACGCCGGTCTCCAACATTGTTTTTCTGAAAAATTAAATTAAATATTCGTCAGAATTGATATGAAGGAATGTTTATTGAATAAATCTCATTCTCAGTGTTAGGTTTAGCAAAGTATATGTATTAAAGGAAACTACCTTAATTTGGTAAATATAACACGTATAAAAACAAACATTGTTTTTGTATTTTTAAAATTTGAATTTACGGTTTTTTTTTCCAAGTCTTCAAAAATTTTTAAATAAAAACACAGTAAGTAATTTTTTTAAAGATATGTGTTAATGTAGCCCAAGATAGGCATTTTCTAGCTGTGTGAATCATTTTACGTAATAAAAGCGCGTGGTCCTGGTTTATTGCATAAAATTGTATTATCCTAATTTTGACTATTAAAATGCCATTATACAAGAACTATGAAAGGTAAAAAATATTCAAAATAGCAAAACATAGCCACTACAAAATAAATGCTATCGCAAAAAAATATAAACAATCACAACTAATAGAAAATTTACCATGAAACGACACATAAGGCATAAAACGTAATCTGTCAACATCTGACATACAAAAATTTTATGTCCACTCAAAGATTATCATCGGCACTGAAATCCCATGAAATAAAATATAAATTACGTGCAGTTTTCAAATGTCAATACTTTGGCTATACATTGTACACTACGTTTTTTCTTTAACCTGCAAAATGTAAAGGATATTATTATTTTTTTGTGTTTTTGTATCTTATTATTTGTTAGACCTATACAAGAAAACGTAAAGTGAGTGAGTGAAGATGTTTTGGTCAGCCTTAACATCGAGGTCTTTAGCGCTTGTGATGGGTGATATGAGGTGAGTATGGAGCAGTGCCGGAATAAATGGGTGGGGGAAACGGGAGATCACCGAGAAAACCCGCCGACCAGCGGTATCGTCCGGCACGATTCCCATATGCGGGGACCATCCCCACCGGGAATCGAACCCGGATCGCCTTGGTGGGAGGTGAGAAGTCTGACCTCTCGGCCACCGTGGACCCTAAGAAAACGTACAAAATAGTTTAAATAGAAACAGTTTGTTTGATAAGTTGATTTTGGAAAAAAGGGAAACTTTTTTGTTTTTCAGGAATTAGTGTAAATCTTTTTGTGTTTTCACCACGAACTGATTTGACGATTTCTTCAAATAAAAAAATTATATCAGTTTTACCTACGTTTAAAAAATGCTCACTGTTTTTTTCTCTGTGGTCATCTGGGTGTTTTCTGCTCTGTTTCTTATCCTCATTATGATGGACTCACCTGTATATATTGCGCCTCTTTCAACTGCCTTCTGGATTGGTGCTGCGAAACACTCATTTTTTGCTTCGTTGTCACAACTAACTACTATCGCAATTACGTCTCTTTATCAACTGTGGATTACTTTATATGGCTGTGGGCGGTGTTCGCGTTCCTCCTATACCCCACGTCTTGCACTGTGGGCTAATGTTTTCAGGATGAGCGCTCCACCTACCGTGCTGCGCGCGCATCGACTGCCCCTCTGCCTCTCTTGCCTCTTCACCCCCGCGCTGACAGCTACCCCATCGTTTGAACCCTACAGTACGAAATTTTAATGCTACATACGTATATTGTACCAGTACAAAAGGATATTCTGCACTGTTTTAAAATGCTCTAATAACATAGGTCTGTCAGATCGGCGACTGAAATTACTGCTTCTGCAGATTTTGCTATACATATTTTTTTATGCTGCCCAATAACTACTCTTCGGATATACAACCGTTCGTTAAGCATCCAACAACTGAGTAGATCCGGTCACGTGACCAGCACTACCGACCCAGTACGTTTCTCTGACGGTTTTGCGTATACGAATATTGAGACTGCAGAAAAACAAATATTTTAAATAAATTAATGAAATTTTAAAATTTATTTGGCAAAATAAGCTGCTGATGAAAGTTAAATACAATATTATGAAGTTATATTGGAGAACTTTTTCGTAAATAATTACTTAAACAATTTCTCAATTATTATTTTACAACTATAAATAGCCTTTTATTCGGCCAAAGGAAGGATACGCCGTACAGCACAGAAAAACACTAATCAGCAGAGCTGGGTTGTTGTTGTATAAAGGGTTATAAACATGGGCACCGTTGTCCAAAACATTGATTTTGTCATTAGAAACAGTATATTTTACACGAATTTTGAAAAGTAATTAAGTTTAAAAGATTTGTCGAATTACTAATTTTTTAGTGTTTGTCTTTGTCTATGTTAATTGGAGAGTTAAAATATGCATGCAATGTGAATGTCAACAACGGTGAATCCATTTTGAAACACAATTTTGTGAGCAACGACATTTGCGATTACCTACTGTTTGTGAGTGAAAACCATTGTGCTAACAATCAGCGCTGTAGTGCCAAAAGGTAAAATTGGTACAGGGTATACTTGTGAGCAAGGCACAGCCATTTCCTTGTACCAGGTCGCCAACAGAAAGAATGCAGAAGGTATATTGTACTGGGCTGAATCAACGAGAGGGTATACGGCATATACCCCCGACTACAACACTGCTAACAACGCTTAAAAGTGTGGGTAGGTAAACAAAAGCTGAAAACATCAATTAATGACTACTAATTCGTTACACGTGACCTCTTGTGCCACAGTCATAGGCACGAGGTTCTGGCATCAGAGATTGTGCCTCAGAAGTTCATAACACTGGAAACTACTTTGTTTGAAACAACGTCTAAAACTATTGTCTAGGATTGCTATTGTTTAATTTTTGCAAATTGGTTTCAAGGAACCTACAAATAGAGATTAATACTTTTATGATGAATTATGTACCATTCCCTCTTAAACCCTAGTACACACAGTTATTTTATTATTTATTTATTCATCATTCATAATAACACTGTGACGCGACCAGTGTGCAGGGATATTGACGATGCTACAATCCAGGAGAAAATGAGAGATTAATATACTCTTAGGCGCCAGTTCCGCATTGTTGGCCACCTCGGCGGAACACGAGCACGATATACTAGCCTCAGGAAGTGTGGTCGATGGCCCAGCGGCTACCCTACTGGTCGCTGATGTTTTGATGATTATATATCACTCAACACACACAATATGCTGCACCCTTGTTGAGGCCAGAGCGACGCCAGGTTATGTCTTTGGGGTTCGACACACAGAAATAAAACACTCGTATCACAGAAATAATTTATTTGTATCACGACCGCCTGACACATCTGGCTAGTTTAGAAGCTGCACGGACACTGCCATGATGGCGGCATACCATGCAGTACTTGTGGCTGGTGCGTGCCAAAAACGAAAATAATGAGTGAATATGATTACATACGAACCCTGATGAAAAATAATGATGAATATTACTGAAACCTTAAAATATACTGATTTGCTCTACTTGTGATAAGTCCTACTGCCGCCATAGGAAGGGGGTTTCAGATTTTACTGTGATATTTCAAGTTTCAGATTAGGGTTACGAGTAAATGGGCACCATCCCAGCATGCCCGGCTGGGAACGGGTAAAGCACAAGCACAAAAAGCTCAGGGCGGATGGTTACCTTTGGCGATTGGCTAACCCCCTAGTGGTGTGCGTGAGTCTAGAGGCCCACATTTGAGCCAGAACAGAAACGTAAGCTACGGGGACTTCGAGGAGACAGACATTTACTGCACGATTACATTGTACCTTGAATTGATTAAATGTTACAAAAGTAAACTACACATGCGCAGAGACACACGAGTACTTGCCAGTCTTACTGCTACGAGCCGTGCTGATGATTACATTTTGTGCAGAATTATGTTGGCCGCAGGAGCTGAGCAGCTCGATGTGGAGGAACAGCCCGGCGCGGATCCGCGAGAGGCCAGAGGGCCCGCGAAAATGCCCGGTGAAACAAAAATATGAAGCTGGCCACGTGGGCACTAGCACACAATAACCATACAGAGTTGGCCATTACAGTAAGTTTTATGTTGAAAATTGTCTATGTGTGGTTTGCAGTGTGGAGGACAAGTGACAGGGTAAGCGCGAGTAAGTTAACACAATTTAAAAAGTTCCAGAAAACACTAAGAGACAGAAAAGTTACTTCAGTTAAGAAAAAGGTTGCAAAAAGCTGCTTACCCCGGTCAACACGCAGAAAAATTTGGTCAAGCCAAGATGGCGGTTGGTCCCACGTGCCAGCCGTGCCGACACCTGGGATCAACTCAGTACTCCACTTAAAATTAAACGACACCAAACCCTTTGAACACATGCCAGAAAAATATGATAATTTAGTTCATGAATTTTATAATGCAAATAAAGTGTGTATCCTTTATCCGGGTTTGGCATGGAGGGTGCAACTGACTTATGTAAACTATCACAATATAATTAAAACCTGAGTACTCACTGTATGTACCTGAAAAAGAAACAAAGACACTGCGGACCTGACAAACACAATACTTGGGTTTACGTTACTGAAAAAATATACTGTCTAAAAAGAATCCCATAGCGTGACAAGTAAGTGGGGAGGTGATGCTCTGGGAAGAGCCGGGACAAGCTGGCTGTTACATCGAGCGTTCAGCGAATTCGGAAAGTAAATAAAATACCCCCCGTAGTTCGCCTCATAGGTCGTTCCTGTCCATTCCAACAAAATTACTCACTGCACTAACCACTTTAATGGGACGAGGGTGGAGGAGATGGTCTATGGTAATTGTACTGAATTGAAATACGAATGTTCCTGACTAGGCACCAGCCGGTTAGAGGAGAACCGGCACTCAGATACTGTGAGTGGAGTTTTCTCAGGGTCATGCGGCCGCCAACTGGTTTCGTAACTCTCCTCGTCCACCATCGTTGAAAACTTACGTTCGGGGAGTGTTATGGCTCTCCCCACGCTTATACACACACATATAAAAGCACTCGACAGGGATTTAGGGTACCTGTACACCCTAAGGAAATGTTGATGTCGGGCTGGAGGGTCCCTCGCTCTAATGCGCCGAGAAGCGGCGAAGTCAATAATCAACAAAATTAAATGGCAAGGCATTATTATTGACACTTACATCGTTCTCCAGTGTACGAAACAAGGCAATGGTGATGACTTAAGCGGACTCGGACCTATCCTGTCCGATAGGCAATGCTACAGAAAAATCCCACATGGCGGGAATAAATTATTACGGTGTTGAAAGCCCCTGGGTGCGAAACGATTCGACAGGGGTGAGAGGTTACCCGGGCACTGAAGTTAAATATCACAAATGTTCCAAGACTACGTTACACTACTACACTTTAAAATGATTGGACAAAGAGATGCTGGTGCCCGGGCGACAAAAGCCGAACCGCCTCTACAGGCAGCCAGTCGTCAACTGTTGAAGCCTTGGCAGGATCAGGGATGTTTTACGCTGCTGAGAGCGCCAAAACTTCTCAACACAAGAAAAACCCTCAAAAGTACATAAACAAAGACACTGAAAAATTATTACTAAATTAAACTTGCTGTTTAAAGTCCCAAATGCTGTTCGGGAATGTTCAAATATATTCTATGAGTGAAGTGAGGAAACCAATATTTTACGTTGAATGATTTTACTTTAATTAAGAAACAAAGAATTAGTGTAAACCATTTAAAGAAAAATCTAGAAAACCACACAGGCATTAAAGGAAACAAATTAACAGTTATGATTTTAAAAGAAACTCCGCAGCAAAGTTTAGCCTGTTGGACGATTCCACTCTTACATAGGGCACAGGGGTGTTTCTATGCACTTTGAGGTTAAGCACGACAAAGCTTGCCACATGACTGAATTTCCATATTCAAGGTTACCACTGGCCCTTTTCCTTCCTTCCCCACTTTATAATGTTAACTCCGTTGCCCTAACTTATTCCGAACACTCATATTAAAGGTTAAGGTTTCACATGGCGAATTACTGTACTTAGGGTCATCGGGGCACATTCCTACCAATTGACCGATGTTCGGGAGGAAGTAGTTACATATAGACACTGCGTCCTTCGGGGGAGGTGGCGTCTGGATGTCCTGGTCTCTTGCGAACATGCCGCATGGTGCGTTCATATATGCGGCGGCGGTACTGACCACCTGGGTTGATCCCTCGGTGCGTGGTGCACACGAAGGGCTGTTGTTGCGAAACGGGTGAGTTGAGTGACAAGTTGCATCTGTAGTAAGTGCAGTGTAGCGTGGCGCACTGTGCGGGTCATGCGAGCAGGGCTGGTTTACTAGCAGCCCACAAGCGCGCCATTTAACAGCCATCCCCGCCCCCTCTCTTCCAGGGTTCGCCAGACTGTGGCACGCTATGCGCATGTGCCAGAAAGGTTGATGCGGAGCGTTCCTCACCCTCTCTGCCGAAGCCCGTCGTGCGCACCGCGCATACAAATCGGAACAGTCGAGGCGGGAAGTACCACAACCACATAAGGGAACAGACCCGGCCACAAGGCACCAAGAGGTGGCGGCGCCCAGACGCCACCCCCGTGATGCTGGGTAGTGCCAAAATGTGCTTCGTTATTAAAGGACCCCCAGCAAATGTAGGGAAAGTGCCCCGTACGTGCTGACGCCCATAAACAGTGGTTTAAGTAGCGAGAGATATGCTGCCAATTACAGGCAATGTACTGTAATGTGGGACACACCCACATTTGTTGAATGAATTTAAAGGCCAAGGGTAACCATGCTTTCACTTAAACAGTTCTTAATCAGAATAAGTCGTGTTTGAATCAGATGCATAGCAGAGACACCCCTGCACCACACAGGTAACTTGGACTCGCCCATGTGGCCAGCCCTGCCGCATAAAATTCTCTACATTATTTTGAAATGAATTTCAATGTGATAATTTCGGTTAGTGTTTTAAAGTGTTCTCTGTTCCTTTCTAAAAATTCAAGAACCAAAATACATATTTCTGCAACTTCCGTAATATAAATGGCTGGATACCTAAAAACTTCCTTTTAGAAAATAATTATGTAAACATTCCCTAGTGCAAATTGGGACCTTAATAATCAAGAATTCACATTTGAAAATTATTATCTTTTTATAATGTTTTGTTTAAGGGTTTTTGTGTATTGATGAGTGTGTGGTGGGAACTTGGTAGACGAGACAGGTACACCATCATGGGCTCGACAGATGGCAGTTGGTGGTGTAAGTAGGAGGTCTACTCTGTGTCGCTTCGGGCACCATCAAGTCTTTGTTCAACAACTCATAGCTCGTTAACAGTCTAATTTTTCTTATCTTGAATATTTTCACTAAATTTCGTTTACATGCCCAGAGTTTCCACCTTCGCCCCTGCTACTCGCGACGCCCAGGGGCTCAACATCACTTAAATTTTACTTCCAGCCCACATGGTTGTTTTACGTCGTGCAGTTTCGCCCACCGGAAGGGCATAGGTCTGGGCCCGCTTCAGCCACCGCCATAGTGATTGCTTTGTATGGATACATGGTGATTTATCAATAATAACCACCTCGGTAAGTACATGTGTTATTTATTGGCTTGCCGCTTCATGGCCTTAAGGTTATGGGGTCCTGAAAACCCGCCAATTTTCCTAGTGTTTTGACTTGTTTACATGGGCGTGCAGGTGCCCCATATTCCTGCGACTGTCTTGTTGAGTGTGCTAATGGAACAGAACACGGTGGTGGAGCCCTCGGCAAGGCGCATATGCTTTGGCACTATTGAGTGCGGAACAACTTATAGTACAGATGCATTATCAAGCGACCGTGCACCTACAGTAAAGTTGGAGGATATATCAAATGACATGCCCCTGCTTATAGAGCCACATTTTGGAGAATCTTGGACGAGAGGCGCGAATTGTTTGCTGCCAATTACAACCTTGAGTCGCACCGCCGTCATGGAACACAGGATTGACTTAAACATGCAAAAACCTATTTACCCCCCCCCCCCGAAGGCTATATGTGACACCAGGCAAAATTCATCAAAGAACACATTAAGGAAATGCTTGCTGATGGAGTCATTGAGCCAGTCAACAGCCGATATAACTTGCAAATTATGCTTTTCCAAATAAGGATAGAACATTACGTTTTTGTGTTTATCTGAGGCACATGAACCTCGCGATTGAAAAGATAGCAACACCATACATCGGCATAAAGAATACGCCAGCCGCCATAGACAGCGCCAAAGTGTTTTCCTAGCTAGACTTGCGAAGTGGTTACTGGTAACTGCCGGTATGGCAGGACGACCGTGAGAAAACAGCCTTCAAAGTTCCTGACAGCAGCAGAATCAGCTTTGTGCTATGCCATTCGGCATGGTTGGAGCACCCCCCCTATTCCAAACAATGATGGTACAGGTGCTAAGTGGTATGTCAGAAGAGTTTACTCTAGTGTCCCTTCATGATGTGCTGATATGGTCGAAAACATGGGAGGAACATCTGATCCACCTTTCGCTTGTCCTTATGTGACTGGCCATCAACGGGCTGACCTCCGTGTTATCCAAGTGCCACATTGAATTTCTAGGTCACGTGGTGAGTGAGAGGGGGATAACACCCAATGCCGAACATCTGCGATTCGTGGAGGAGTGCCAGCTGCCAGCTACATGCAAGCAGATGCGTAAAATCGTTCGTCTAATTAACTGGCTCTACGAGCATATTCAGGACTTCGTGACCATAACAGCCCCACTGACTGCACTACTCTCACCTCAGAAACGGTACCACTGGACCACGGAAAAAGACAAGGCATTCCGCGACATAAAGGCAGTGGTCGCTCAGTGTGAAACCCTGGCCCACTATGAATGACAGTGCCTGCTGAATCTCAAGAACGACGCCAGTCACAAAGGAATCGGTATGGTGCTGTACCAGCATAGCGATCAGGGAGAGCACCGCGTCATAGATTACGTGAGTGTCAAGTTCGGGCCCATGGAATAGCGGTACCACGTGAATGAGTAAGAGTGTTTGGCAGTCGTCTGGGTAACCAAACGGTATCGAGAATACTGAGAGTGTTTTGACTAAGCTGCAGAGTGTGATGGTCGAACACGCTCAAACAGATTGTAGATACAGCATATGCTTTATTCAGGTTCACCAAGATACATCTTACACCAACAACTACAGTGCCGGGAAACTGCCAGGTGTTTTCCTAAACTCCGTGTTGCCAACTACAACTATCAAAGACAAGTGCCCAACACCTTCCCCTTTATAGTGCAAGACATACAGCCACTTGTAAGTTATAGAATACACTTATTAAAACGAAATTATAAACTTCTGTTAACATTAAACAGCAGCATAACATAGACAGCACAACACAATTAACAAACTGACAGCGTATTACAAGTCAAAGTCAAATCTACTAGCCAACACTGCTACAGACTTAGAGATTTAGACACTTCACAGGTTTCACCATCCTTCCACTTCTGGTAGCCGAGGTTTGGCATTCTCTGTCTGTTGTTTCTTGAAGAAAGTCCTCACCGTACACAGTAAACCCATCGGTCAATGCATCAGGAGCAATTTGCTAACCCCCGGAAGTCAGGCTCTGATGATGAAGTTCGTTGAGCCTTCTTGAGTTGTCCACCCCCTGCGCCAACCTCAGTATTGTTAGCTTCGGGCAGGATTAGAACTGACTGATGGGGCTTCTGCAAGGTCTTGAAACTTAATTGGTTCACATTGCGACGCACTATCTTATGATCGGATACTCGTACCCAATAAGAGCGAGTTGATGGGTGCTTATCCACAATGACTCCCGGCTCCCACTTGTCATTTTTGTGTGTTTTGACAACCACATTTTCCCCCTTAGTAAATGTTATCTCTTGTCGCCTGGCAGTTGTGTTGAACGCATCTTTCATTTGCTGCTCCTTGGACATTAATGCTCTAACAACATGTTCTGGGGCGATAACCGTAGGTCTGAGGATGTTGTATGATACAGGTAACTTACCCCTAAGTCTCCTATTAAACAGTAATTGTGAGGGGGGCCAATCCAAGCTAGGAAGAGGGGTATTTCTATACTCGCGAAGTAAGTTTCTCAAATCAGTCCCCTGACTTTTGCGTAGCAGCATTTTGCTGATTTTGATTGCCATTTCCACTAATCCATTACTGCGAGCATAATGAGGACTACTGGTCAGGAGCTCAATTTCACTCTGCGCATAATACTGGTGACATTCATGGGAGTTAAATGGCATATTGTCGGCCATTAGCACTCGCGGGAAACCATGGGTACTGAAGACATGTTGCATGGCGTTGATTACTGCAGAGGAAGTTTTCTTTGGAAGCTCACACACACATCTATCCATTTGGAGTATTTGTCCACAAGAATTAAATAAGCTTTCCCAGAAAAGTAAAAAATATCTGCACCTACAGATTCGTATGGCAGCTGGGGAATGGGATGTGGACAGAGGGGCTGTTTGTAATTGGCAGGACGAAACTTTTCACAAACAGAGCACTTTTGAATGAACTGCACAATGTCCACTGACATAGAAGGCCAATAAAACAATTGGCGACCTATGGACTCGGTCTTGGATTCTTCCCAGTGACCTTCATGAAGCAGCTGTAAAACATACTGCCTTAAAGCTCCAGGAACAACAATCTTATCACCAAGAAAAACTAAATCACTTTCAACACACAAGTCATCTCTCATTTTGTAATAGGGTTTGCACACCAGAGGAACTCTACTGTATGGAGGCCAACCTAACCGACAAAATTGGGAAACTTGACTAAGTACAGCATCATTAGTCGTTTCCAACTGAAACTGCAACAAGCGCTTTTTAGACATAGGTAAGTGCATACTGATAGAATGTATAACCACAACCATTGCAGGATCATCTGTCACCTTGTCTGGAAGATATGACCGGGACAGGTGGTCTGCAAAATACATCAGTTTTCCAGGTAGGTAAGTGATGTTTAGATCATACTTCAACAGTTTGAGACGTAGCCTCTGAAGGCGTGCTGAACCTATATGATGAACAGGTTTGACCATTACATTGACAAGTGGCTTGTGGTCAGATTGCACTAGTACCTTCTTCCCATAAACATAGTAGTGGAATTTAGCTGAGGCAAAGGAAACAGCTAACAGCTCTTTCTCAATCTGAGAATAACTCTTCTCTGCCTCTGTGAGTAATCTGGAGGCAATGTGCACAGGCTGGAGACCCTTTGGGGCCTCCTGAAACAAATTAGCACCCAGTCCACTCTGTATAACAAGCTCGGCTTTGGGGTCAAAAATTGCAAGGACCGGTGCACTAGTGATAAGTGATTTAAGTTTACAGAAAGCCTCCTCGTGACATGATAGCCATAACCATTCCACCTCAGATTTAATACGTTCATACAATGGGGAACATACACTAGACATACCAGGGATATAACAACGAACAAAATTAAACATATCCAACGTACGTTGCAGGTCTTTGCGATTGTTGGGTGCCTGCAGACTGGTCAGTGCTCGGATTCGCTCAGGATCAGGTGACATGCCCTCAGCGGAGAATGTTTGATCAACATACCTCACTTCGGAAACCTTATATTGGAGTTTATCCGGGTTGAACTTGATGCCAAGGCTGGACACACGTTCCATAACTTGCTGAGTGCATGTATCATGTTCGTCTTCTGTTTCACCTGTGCAAAGGATATCATCAAAGAATGTCACCACTCCAGGAATGGAAACAAAGTTCTCTTCGATGAACTTCTGAAATTTTCTGGGGCATTGGCAATGCCATATGGCATGCGTAAGTATCTGTAGCACCCAAACAGAGTCAAGAAGCAGTACTTGTGGGACGAGTCTTCATCTAGTTGCACTTGGTGGAACCCTTCTTTAAGATCAAACACTGAATAAAATGTTTTACCTGTGAGCTTTTCGGACATTTCTTCTAACGTTGGTATTTCATGGTAGTCTCTAACAACTACTTTATTGAGATCAGTGGGATCAAGACATAACCTCAATTTCCCACTTGACTTTTCTACAACCACTAGGTTGCTCACCCACGCGCTGGCACTGAGCTTGTCAACTTTACAGATAATTCCTTTATGCTCTAGTCTGTCCAGTTCTTGTTTCAAAGCAGGCCTTATTGGAGAATGTGACCATGACATCAGAGTCGTTGTCGTGTTGCTGTCGGGGCAGGCGGAGATGGCCAACTTTTATCTTTCACCGACAACTCGCCGACAATCCATGCATGTGATTGGTGTGTGTTACATTGCTAGTGGAGGTTATGAGTTTAAAAAATGATCATGAACCTACTGAAGGCAAGTGGGAAAATCAGTCTTATACTTTACATTTTTCTAATGATTGATGTTTTGAAAGGCATATAAATTCCACTAATATTTTATCTAATTATGCATACAGACTGGTTAACTGTACATTAAAATTTTGAAACTGGAAGTTGCTTTAATAAAATTATGTACTTCTTCTGACAAGGATTTCATGCTTCTAACAATTTTTTTCGCATGTCCCTTGCCAGAACAAAAGAAGATGGCTGATATTGTAATTATAGATGTACAAAAAATAACAAAGAAAATTAAATTTTTATTTATATTACTTTTTTACATGATTTATCTAATAAGTGGACTGATTTCTAGAATAACATGTTGCTATATTGAGTTAATTTTACTCATGAGTCTTATAAGTTCTTTGAATTGTGTACAAGTATGTATAAAAAATATTACAGACCTAGCAAAGTTATTAATAAAATAGTTTTTCAGATACAAAACAAAGCAGTAGCCTAAAGACAGCTACGGAAAACAATTTAAGTTTTGGAGCATGCAAATAGAAAAAGAAAATCACGACCGGCGATTGAGCTGCCATCTGTTATGTTTTGCAGGCAAAGCAACGACTCTCATTGTACCACGCAGCAAGGAGATGAACGACGCCGACCCGACAACGACACGATAGCGACAATCTCACCGTCTCTATGTAGCAGGGCAGGATATGTAGTCGTGTATTGGGACCTGTGTTAAATTTTCATGTGGTATTTGCGTTAGTATTTTTGTCAGGTTGCACCGGAGTGCCTCCTTTGTGTTACGTAGGCGGCGCCAGTGACGCTGTTCTAATTTATATTTTATGTCCTCTCGCTTATGGCTCGAGAGCCAAGGAAATATAATTAGACAGGAAGGTATGGGTAAGAGAATCGATCAAGTAGGAGGTAACATTCTTTAATAGCTACTAGGAAGACTAATACATAGATATAGCATAAAAGAATATTGGAACGAAGGATAGACAGATAGGCGAGACAGGAGCTAAGGGTCATGACTGCTCTCCTTCCCTAATAAGCAGCTTAATACTCACCAGTGTGCCGGATGCCGTGGTCGCAAGTAGGAGAAGTCCACGTCGCCGGTGGGTCCCCGCTGGTCTCGAACCAGGACCTCTTGGTTCCGTCGCCGCTCGAGAGAGACTCCTCGTGCCTCTCGTCGGTAGTCTTCCACCACTCTTCCAGCCCCCACCTCTTGTCACCTTCTTCCAGCCTTTTGATTGGCCTCTTATGGCGTTAAGGGTGGAGCCTTCCCTGCTGCAATTGCGATTTCCCCATGCCAATACAGTCTCGATTATTTCCCCGACGTAATGACATTTCAAGCATGGTCGATGTTGCGTTGCTCCGCCGGTCGTTTACAGTTTTGTGTTTACAAAACTCCCCAGGCCGCATTCTTCTGTCACCGAGGCGCTGGCTTTTAAGAGGGCGTGGTACATATTTCGACACTAAACGCATTAATCTATAACTGTAGGTTTCTTGAAGCCAATTTGCGAAAATTAAACAATATCAATAAACAAAATTGTTTCCAGTGTTACGAACTTCTAGATGCATTTATTCTTAAAGTTGGCAAATACTATTATCTAGGATTGTCATTGAGTATTTTATCGATATTGGCTTCGAAAAAGCGTAGAAATTTCCGCGTTTTATTTATCTACCACGCACTCTTAAAGAGTGTGTTTTCTTATCCACCTCTTATCCTTATCACCATCTCCTCACACACATTCGCAGCCCCTAGCCCTGACCAGGCGATCGGGTGTGTGTGCTGTAGAGGCTCCTACTTGGTTTGCAGCTCTGGTCGGAGGCAGTCTAGTATACATCAATGTAAGTGTGCTCCTGTACTAATTAGTTGGGGTATTCAACCCTGTGCGACGTGTGGAGGTGGCCACCATAATGTGTATTTACTTTTAAATAATGTTATTTGTTTGTCTAAATTCCTTTTAGGCACCGCCTTCCTAAAAATTTAAGTTTAGGTCTAGGCTTTCATGATGATGTTTTGTAATTTTGTTTTGTGATTTTGAACTTCTGAACATCAGAATGCGCAGGGCCGATATTACTGTGCTGTGCATTGGGTAAGCCCATGCTGCTGAGTTTCACTTTTTATTAAGAATTTCATTTATGAAATTACTATCCATTTTTGGTAATTGGTTTTATTAATATGATAGGATCGCGCTAGGAGCCCACTCGCGTGATGTACAGTAAAGTTGTCAGTTCATTTTAATATGTTCATAAATTATGGCAGCTTAATTGTTCACGATTTAAAGCCATTTGAATACCGCATGTTGAACTGCTTGTTTCTAGCACCCTAGAATGCTATTTTGTAAATCGTCATCAAACTTGTTAGCGTGATTGACCTGTTTATTGTATGCTGTAGGTTCTTAAAACTCAGCAATGTTCAAGTTTCATTATCTTTTTGTAAAATAATATTGTTATAACTTTACCTATTTTCCTTATGTTGTGTCTGCGCTGGATTAATCATAACATTAATACCACACTAGCTCATGTTGATAATTGATGAAGGTTTGACTTTGAATAAGCTGTTAATTTTTCGGGCCTTATGTAATCGGGTGTTTGCTTAACATGGTAAGTTTTGTGATTATTTAGTATATGAGAAGTCAAATTTAAAACTCAGTTCTGGCGCTCTATTAAATTTTGGTGCAGAAAATGGGTTAGATTTTCTGGAGTACAAAATTTTTGTGATGGTCAGGAGAGTTGTATTTTTTACTGTTCCGTGTTGTTATTATTGTAGTTTTTATGCTTGATAATTGGATATCAATGTTTAATTTCAGTAAATCTTGGTGAAATACAAACATTCCATGTAAATGTTCATAAACAGGTATAATTATGTCATTAAATTGCCTTAATGTAGTTCGAAAATTGTATATTCGAATCAAATTTAATGCTTTGGGTGCTGACTCTTAAATGTATCGGTCCTTCGGGATAAATTGAGCGCTATAAATGATTTAACCTTTGAAAAAAAATCACATAATTCCACATCAATAATAGTTACCTTAAAAATTGTGTAGTTGGCAGCGATTTGCTGAATGTAGTTTCGTGTATTTTCCTTTTTAAATACAACACTACAGAAATAAAATTAACTGAAATCGACATACTTGCATTTTATGAAACTAGTAAAACTTTTTTTTTATCAAACTATATAAGTTCCTACAGACCGCACAATTTATCTTTCGCGCGCAGACATCAAGTGGCTTGTCCAGAGAGATTATACATGTCCTGTCGTTAGCCGTTAAGCGCGGAAAGATACGAATTGGCTGAAAATATAACTTTTGCAGGGCTTATGTGAGGGCTTTCTTTATTCCGAACAGCCTATATATAAGTAGCTCACCCTAGAGTTTCACCTTAAGTCAAGTCGGAGAGTGTTTACTATTTGAATTGCCCATTTTGGTACTTCACATATATGAGATTTTTACACTGATTTTTGTATCTGATTTTTGGTGTGTAATGTTCTGTTATAAATATGTTCATTATTGAAATGTGTTTATGGGTAATTCGTTTACACAAAAAAAAAGTCTACTGCGTATAGGCCGAATTATACGAGAAACCAAATCGAAATAGTTTATTTTTTTCTTTAAATTTGCTAGCCCCTGTTTGTGCTTCTGCAAAAAAAAAAAAATAATAAAGCTTACTATCCTCAGTTGTAGTCTCAACTTCTTGACTAGGACGCCATAGATGTGTTCGCATAAAAAAATAACAGAAGGCTGGAATTGTTGTACACATTTATGTAAGGGTTTCGTTAACATCATTTGTGTATTTTTTTTTTTCAAAGTAATAATTCAATCACGTGTATAGAGTATTAAAATATATTAATTTTATTTGTCAAATTTCTTATAACACTACAACATTTTTAATTAAAGGGTTATAAATTATTATTAATTGCAAAGCTACAACCCTAAATAGACAACAATTTTCGTGATGTCATACTAAATTAATAAAAATGATTAAAATGTTAAAAATATTATTGGAAACAGTTATTTGATAAGCTAATAGTATTCAACAGTAACGAGATAAAAAGTATACCTAAACATAGAAAACTAAAATACCCCGCGGAAATTAAAGTACACATTTCATTCCATCCAAATATTAGTAACGAACTTAATTACTTTAGAGATTCTTGTAGGCTACATTTGTAGCCACAAGTGCTAAAGTAACTTTCAACTACGAACCTTCTGGTTCAAATATCGGCAAAACTTGATCACGAGAGCATTTATACGTGGAAATTAGGCTCCTCCTTTAACATATCATTAGATGCTGATGTTAATATGAAACACGTACGAAATTCCACCGCAAACAATAAAGGGGAATTCACAATCACACTTGATGTACGTACGAACACACGCACGTACGTTAAGTATTAGAAACTGGATTCACAACATTTAATTTAAACATGTGTGGAAATTGTTTGTCATTTACAAATTGTCGGTAATAAATTATTACACTTTATTTTTATTTTTGAATTAAAATAATATAAATATTTTATGACGACAAGATAAATTGTTTTCTCAATATAAATATATATTTAATTGAGTCTTAAGATTGCACCCGCTGCATTCACAACCACCAATGGGCGTAAGTACGTACGAAGTAGAAAGTTGATTAACTCTATTACGTACGTACGCTACGCGAGGATGTGAATGCCAACACGCACTCTGGTTTTTCTTCTTTTACACGTATGTACGCTACGTGGTGAACGTGAATCCAGCTTAGTGCTATTTTTAAACAATAAAATCATGTAAAGCAAGTAAAAACAGGTCTATTTATTTAATTTAAATTTTCAATTTTTTTCAGAGGGGGAAACCCCTCTCCCCGACCATCGTTCAAGACAATGGGTTCCTATTTATGCTGTTTTACAAGTTAAATTTTTAAGTTTTAAAACCATAAAAGGGAACATATATCGCAAAACTGACATAGAAGTGTTGGAAATTGTTTGTAGCCTGCTTATTTTAGAACATAATGTTGTATAATTTTAGCTAAGTATCGACTTAATTAAATTTTCTTAAAGGCAATATCCAGCCAATATTATAAAAACTTATGTATTGTAAAAATTAGGCTTCATACGTAGTACAACCGATTTCAAACAGTTCTGTGTAACGGTCTACGCCGCTGTGTAGAACACACAAACTGTCCATACTAGCTGAGCCGCCGAGAGCAGGGCTGGAGCCCAGGGAATACATACTCTGGGGCTCCCATCAGCACTCTCATCACAGTTAAATACACAATGAGGTCGATCACATGTGTTTTATATGACGGACGGTAGAAACGGTTAGTTTATTTCAAGGGTTACAGTTTACATGTTATACACCAACAAACCACAAAATATTAGCCTTATTATAGTAGGACCCTGTTTTAACAATGCACGTAACATTTTCCTGCAAGTTACTTTTTCCCGCATGTAACATTTTTTCCCTTGGTCCTATCATTTTTCATAAACCACAATGCTATGATTTCCTGCCAACAACAGTGAAGTAATTTCCTCTTTTTTTTTCTCAGGTTAACAACTACAGATCTAGCAAAGTTTTTAATAAAATAGTTTTTCATATACAAAACAAAGCAGTAGCCTAAAGACAGCTACGGAAAACATATTTAAGTTTTGGAGCATGTGATTGGTGTGCGTTACATTGCTAGTGGAGGTTATGAATTTAAAAAATGATCATGTACCTACTGAAGGCAAGTGGGAAAATCAGTCTTATATTTTACATTTTTCTAATGATTGATGTTTTGAAAGGCATATAAATTCCACTAATATTTTATCTAATTATGCGTACAGACTGGTTAACTGTACATTAAAATTTTGAAACTGGAAGTTGCTTTAATAAAATGATGTATTCCTTCTGACAAGGATTTCATGCTTCTAACAATTTTTTTTCGCATGTCCCTTGCCAGAACAAAAGAAGATGGCTGATATTACAATTGTAGATGTACAAAAAAACTAAGAAAATTAAATTTTTATTTATATTACTTTTTTACATGATTTATCTAATAAGTGGACTGATTTCTAGAATAACATGTTGCTATATTGAGTTAATTTTACTCATGAGTCTTAGAAGTTTGAATTGTGTACAAGTATGCCGTGCATAAAAAATATTACAGCGCTTTAAGTAAAATACTGATTGATATTTATACCAATAGTTTATACATATGAATCATAAACACAGGTATTTTAAATATTGTACATAACAGCAAGAGTACAAATATAATCTACTCGACTACAGACAGCTCACGGTAGAAAATTCGTCACTGTTAAATTACTTTAACATGTCAGTACAAATTATGCTCCGACACAGCCATACTCCAGATTTTACAAATTTCAAATTATTATAATACTTAAAAGCATTGATTACAAGTTTTACAATGTCACAGTCAGGCAACAGATGCAAATGTCAAGTTATTGCAGTACATATGAGCAAGGAATGCAGATTATACTAGGCCACAGTTTTCACACAGATGTTACAAGCTCAACATTAATTCAGCGGAGCTTTACGAGCTTCGCCATGAGCAAACATCTCAATGATATGATAAATCAATTTTTTTGCAAGTCTGGATTCTACTGCCAACGTCCCTGGGTTGCCGTCAGGAGGTCTTGATACATTTTTCACCGTACGTAGCACATTCTTGACCCTAGACAGAGGTCTGAAAGACAATTTAACCTTATGCTGTACAGTTACTGGAAATGTGCAAAATAATCATAGAGATACGATGATATTAAGTTATAAACTGTCCAGTTTCATTTAATGAAATTTATTCAGCTGTTCAATAGGTGATAAAAATGTTGGTTCTAAATTGGGAACGTGAATTACTTCGAGATGAAACAATTCCTCGCCTATTTCCTCACTCACATTATTTCTATATTTCTCACAAAGATATCTTCCACTTCCATAAATTTGATTTTGTCTCGTATTCAGATGTTTGTGCAATATTCTGAAGAGGTCACACAAGTCTTTATGACTGCATACAATTTCCTATAACAGTATGTTAAATATTTGCCCATGATAATGTTGTTATCGGTTTGCTTGTAAGAAAGTACCTATCGACGGACTTTCATATGCAAACTGTTTTCTTCTTCTTTTCCTTTTTGACTGCCTCTCGACAACTTTGGTAATGCATTATATTTAGTTTTTCAGCAATACAATTATATTCTGCCCAAACTGATATCCACTGTTTTTTTATCATTGTAATGTTTTGAGTCAAATAGTGTATTTATACTTCCATATGCAGTGTAACGTCTCTTGCTTTCAAAACAAAATTCGTGAAATTCATTTAAGCCAGGTCGTGAAACCATGCTAAAGCCATTAAAATGTATCTTTGGATAACATTTTTTTTGCACTCAGAATGATAACTTGTATAAATAAGCGTGAAATTTGTAAATTATACGTTACAGTAGAAGTAAATTTAAAGTAGCAGAATGAAACTGGAACAACTGGGGCGAAAATACACCAGGGGCATGTTTAATAAAACCACAAGTCCACAAGATATAAGAAAATTCACTTGTAACTTGTAAAAAATTGGTATATTTTGTTTCATAAAACTACAAGTCGAAACTGGTTGTTACAATTACAGTTGTACAAGTCACAAGTATGTTTTACAAGCCGAATAGTGACTGTGTTTCTCGAAAATGCTTGTACGAACAAACACTTGTAAATTTGGCAATACTTTATACAAGTGTTGCGACCCAGGTAAAAATATTTACAAGTTTGAATATATGAGTGATGGGATTTATACTTTATGCCGAGGAATTTGTATTTATATTAAAATATGTTTTCAATTGTTTTTAAAATCATTAAAGTTATATAAAACTTACTCTATTTACTGTAATTGATATGGAAGATAACACTTGTAATTTCAGGTTAAGAGAGAACAACAGCTATTCAAATAAATATTTACTGCATTTTAGCGTATTGTACAAATATATTTTTGTTTTGAATACCTTGTGCAATAACGATAATATTAAATCAACACTCCATATTGTGTATAAACGATATTTGAAAATAAATTAGTTCATTTTCTTCAGTTACTAACATACATGTTGTAATATATCCAAGCACCCTCTGAAGTGACTGATTTAACACCTTGACTTTTTATCACTAGCACAATAATGATAATAACACAAAGCAATCACTTATAGTTACATATCGCGAGTCACTACTTTATAAACACAATGAAAGTTTCATTAGATCTTGAGAAATGTTTAGAGGCATAGGTAGGATATTAGAATTTAGAACATTATTGAAAGGGCCAATTCCTTGCCCCGTCGGCTAGGCCCGATCAATAATGCGCCTCCCTGTCGCTCGGCCCACGTAACAGAAATGGCACACATCAAGCCTAACCCCTATCACCATAGGACTTGGAATTGTTTTCGATTTACAAATGCTATTGGGAGAGTGTTATTGCTGCCTTGGTAATATATACAATACAAGTCGTTTTA
>PNEQ01059773.1:0-56412 GCA_003012365.1 Medauroidea extradentata
GTTAGGTTAGGTCGGGTTAGGTTAGGTCAGGTCGGGTTAGGTTAGGTCAGGTCGGGTCAGGTCAGGTCGGGTCAGGTCAGGTCGGGTTAGGTCAGGTCGGGTTAGGTTAGGTCGGGTTATGTTAGGTCGGTTAGGTTGGGTCCGGTTAGGTTAGGTCGGGTTAGGTTAGGTCGGGTTAGGTTAGGTCGGGTTGGGTTAGGTTAAGTTTGGTTAGGTTGTGTTGAGTTTGGTTGGGTTAGTTTATGTACATTCGGTTCCTGCTGAGCACGATGAAACGCTAGTGCAAGAAAGTGCAACTTTGTCCAAGAAAGTGCAACTTTGTCCAAGAAAGTGCAACTTTGTCCAAGAAAGTGCAACTTTGTCCAAGAAAGTGCAACTTTGTCCAAGAAAGTGGAACTTAGTCTAAGAAAGTGCAACTTTGCCCAAGAAAGTGCAACTTTGTCCAAGAAAGTGCAACTTTGTCCAAGAATGTGCAACTTTGTCCAAGAATGTGCAACTTTGTCCAAGAATGTGCAACTTTGTCCAAGAATGAGCAACTTAGTGCAAGAAAGTTCAGGGAATTTGGTACTAGATTCGGTTAGATTAGGTTGCAATAGGTCAGGTCGAGTTGTGTTAGGTTGAGTTGCACTATTGTTAAGCGATTGTTAGATTAGATTGTGTTAGTAAGGTTTGTTTCCTTTGAGTCATGTTTGTTTAGGGATTGTTAGATTAGGTTGTTTTATGTAAGGCTTGGTTAGGTTGAGTTATGTTTGTTTGGGTTTTGATAGATTAGGTTGAGTTATATAAGGTTTGTTGTGTTGGGTTGGTTTAGGCTTTTAGGTATGTTTGTAAGAGTTCGGTTATTTTGGGTTATGTGGGTTAACGTAGGTTGGGTTGGATTTGGTTAGGTTAGGTTGGGTTTGGTTGGGTTCGGATGGGTCAGGTTATGATAGGGTCGGATATGTTGGATTATGTTAGGTTATTTTGAATATATAAAGGTGGGTTAAGTCAGGTTGAAGTACTGTACATTTTAAGATTGATCTGAGTCCCATTCTAAGATTTCTAGGACGACATAATACTGCAATGGCGTTATGTCTACAATAGTGCAGTATGTTATGTTCCATTGCAAGAAACAGTCAAAGACACGGTTGGGTTAGGTTAGTTTTGGTTAGACTGGATAAGGTCAGGTGGGTTGGTTTAGGTTAGGTTGGGTTCGCCTAGGTTAGGTTGGGTTATAGTTACATTAGGTTTTGTTGTGTTTATCCAAGCTCGTCTATTTAAATATAAATTTACAATGGTTTTGTTTAGAATTTTATTAGGTACGTTAGCGATTGCAACGCAATTAGCGGCAGAACATTTCCCTGTGCCAAACTCCCCCATTAGAAAAAACTTTTCTTTCCAACCTGTAGTACAATTATTCTTACTCCAATCCAGTCAAATAATGTCGTATATTACAAACTACACTATTTGGTCAGGAATTTTTGATTTACTACAGTTTCGAATGTTGACAGAGCGTTTTTCATCGAAAGAAAAACAGCACTTCGGCACTATACATGAGATAACAGCAGTTCCAGTTACATTAAAATGAGGTCTATTGAGTAGATATTGTGAATTGGCGAGATTATCAATGGAAAAACAATTTGATCCACAGACAATGAAGACAAGTAGAAAACTGCAGCGAAAGGGCTATTGTAAACAATTAATAGTCGCGTAGTTGTTCGTACACGGTCAGGGGATAGATGCCAAGCTCTAGTAGAGGCATTTTTTACATACTTCTGATTACTGTTTCATGTCGAGGCAGCCAAAATATAAAACAAAATAAATAGTTCTTGTAGCTGTAATAAATGCAGCCATTGTACACTGCATCGCAATGATATCACTAGTTGGGTACTTAGTACAGTACTTGCAATGAGCCTACTTTCTATATAGAGTATTACAGATGTGGTGTTTTACAGCGGTAAATATGCGTACAGAACAAGAATAGGTAACTCAATTTATATGTATTTGTACGCTACTACGACAGTGCAATACTTAAATAGTGTTTGCCATACATACCTACAACAGGCGACAAATGCATTCCACCGTAAAAAAAATCTAAAGGCTCGGACCTTATGCTGTGAATCAGTTTGCATTCCTAGCTAAATGATAACGGTCTTTAAGCTCAGCAAGACAACCGGTGTACTGAAGATAATAACAGATGTAGGTAAGAGACGTTAACGAAACAGCAGATATGAGGAATAATTTTAACATGCATTAAGGTGGAAATAAACTTGTGTGAAATGATGTAAAAGAATTTGACGTCACGAAGCAAAATCAGTTTCAAGGCATGGTCGAATAGCGCATAGCTTTCGCTTAAACAAAGACAACAAAAAAAACAATCAATTTCAAACAAAAGATGGGCAGGCAGACGTCATCACGACTTCAATTTTAGTAACAGCCTACAGCAAAGCACAAAAAAAAAACGAGAAAGATCTAGTAGATAAACTGTCTCACAAGTACATTGAAAAATGTACTGTATGATACAGAAAAGCAATAATCAGTATATAATTTCTTTTCTTTCCTTTTACGAAGTCTCTGACATACTGAGAACTAGCCCCTAAGTATACATTAAGATTAAACCAAACCCAAGCATCCATTCTCTTATTTGAACAACCACAAACTACAATTCAAGGCCAATACCTCTATCGGAATACACACTTACTCGCGAGGAGGATTTAATTCGACATTTCAAGATTCCGGTAGCAATTTCTCTATCGAGTGTGTTCAAAAATAACATTTTTTAAATTCCGATACCGTAACTACACCATTCTTCAAGAAAAATAATTTCGACAGTGAGAAATTGTGCCACTGATCATTGCGTAGAACAAGGGTGAGTGAGAGATATTGGTTAGCGCTCAACAGCGAGGTCTTCAGCGCTGGTGAAAGGTGACATGAGGTGAGTACGGAGTAGTGCCGGAATGAAAGGGCGGGGGGAACGGGAGGTCCCCGAGAAAACCCTCCGACCAGCGGCATCGCCCGGTGCGATTCTCAGATGCGAAAATCCGGGGACCGACCCCGCCGGGAATTGGGCGCGGATCGCCTTGGTGGGAGGCGAACTGTCTGACCAATCGGCCATCGCGACCCATACGTAGGACGAGGGTGATGAGTGGGAAGAGAGGGGCAAGATGAGGGGAGGAGTACCACCAGTGACCCAGTTTCCCAGGTCGCGAGGTCCCGCTACACCTCAGTGCCTTCTATGCGTCCAACACTACAATTACCTGCGTGCTATGTAAGTGCTCCTTACACGCGAGCTTACACGAGTTTTATTTATTTATTTAAAGACATCGTGGCGAAGTTAAGGCTTTCGCCTTCTCTTACAATTAACCACGTCCAATGCAATTACAACATACATTTGTGATCAACAAGAATAAAACTATTACTACAATAAACACTTAAATACTACATTAATATAGCAAAAATTATTCCTTAATTCAGATAAATATTTGCTCAGTTATACGATAAATACGCCATTAGTCGTTTAAAAAAAATAGAAGTATTGTGTATGCTATCGAAATATTTTCCTCTTTAGTACTATTATGACACACGGTATGACAGAGCCTGTGATTTTTGGTGAGAAGACTTTAAAAAACAATCTATTTCAATGTCTTACATGCACACTTGCAGTTCTCCTCCACGGTTATTGTGAAAATGTATTAGCGCACAGGTGACGCTCGTTTGATTGCGCCAATAGGAAAACAGTTATTGAGACACCACACATCTGTGATTTGTGGATAGAACCTTCGAGACGCTAGGAGTCAAATACATTCGTTCATTAACTATGAATCATAGCTGCAGACGTGCATATAAGGCATTGGAACAAATTGTTGCACACTTCTTTTCACCAAAAAATATATGGATCTACTGAGAGCTGGAGACACGACTTTATCGCGTAAATATTTCTGCCTTGTGTGCATATTGGCAGCTTTGCTTCGTGTTTGCTAGTAGCGTGACTTTGTCACGAAAAGTCTCTCATCTGACGTCATCACACAAGAATAAGGTTATTATGATACGATAGGTTTGTGATTTGCCAGCATAACCTCATGACAAGTGAGAAGTCTGGCCAGGAAGCAGAGCTGCATCTGCATATGATCACTAAGTAGCGTTGCTACATAAACGATACCAGAGCAAGCGGCCTTCAGCTGTACAGTATACTTGGAGTGACAGCTGGGCGTGTTCTCGTCTGAGAAGACACTCGGAGAGGCGGTGACATTGGCTGGAAGGGAGAATACAGTATGTTGCAAACTTCCATGTCAATATTCTGGGTAAACAATCCCCGCATGCAAAGGAACAAAATATGTTATGTGGACGTAGGTCCGAAAATGCAAAGTTTCTGCACTACAGCTCGCAATACATAGGGTATGGTTGACAGCGCGTGTGCAGGATCATGTTGCTGTGGAGCGTCATTCCACCTCGATGTTAAAGCGGGAAATGTGTGCGTCCAATTCAATGGTTCGTACGACTCATCTGGTATGGGCCTGCCTACAGCTGCGGTGGCGCTCCACAGCAACATGATCCTGCCCGTGTGCTCTAAGGATTTTGTTTGTTTACCGAAATGCGATGTATTATAGATATAGTTATATTACAACTTTTCTCTGAAATTCTAATTTTTTTAATAATCATAATGATATTCCAGTATCAAAACTACGGCTCTAGTAGTAAATATACTACTTTTGTCTTTGCCTCAAAAAATTTTTGTCGGAGGGATATAATTCTTTGAGAAATTAGAACAAACAAATAATCCTGCAATTGTGCTAATGTATTAACTACGGATGCTCCTTAAGGGGCCTACCTGGATATGCTGTGTTTGTGTGTGTGAGGCAGGAGTGGTAAGAGTGCTACTAATCGACGTATTTGTAATGTATTATCGCCTCTTCGTCCAAGCCAATAAGATAACCCTTTTCCTACAGGACCTTAAGCGGTGACCACATTATTTTATTTATGGGCAGCGTAGTTCAAAGTCTGAAGTTTGTTTCTATAGTTATGTTTTTTTTTTTTTTTTTTCGAATCCAATTGTTAATTTTTCCAGATACGGCAGACTGAAAAAGCCGTTTTTGGCCGTTTCGAAGGACCGGAAAATAATGTTTCTAATTAACGTGCAGAATTTTTAAAACTACAGCGACATAGTTTTAAGTGTGTGTTCTGTTCGTACATATACCGATATAATACGCGTTCAATATTTTCGTCAAAAAGAGAAAAGTCGTAACCCGCTGCAACGCATTTGAAGCGCAGGTAGGCAGGCCTCTTAATGCAATAAAACTGGACGCTGCGAAAATATCGCCACAAGCTCGTGGCACTACTTATAACTAAAGAAAGGCATCTATCGCTGGTAAAATTGACTGAGTTACTTTATAATGTAGGATCTACGTGACCGATGTTCTTATTACATTACTCGTGTTTGCACATCTTACCGGGCCAATTCTGGTACGCCGAAATTGGTTACTATTAGTCTGTAATCATTTGAATCGTCTCAAGTTATCTCGTACGATCATATAAAAAAACAACCCGCTAGAGCGATTTGAAGACTTCTGCGGCACTACAGACTTCCGCGTCTCTCTCTCTCTCTCTCTCTACTTGCAAGTAAAGCCAAACATTTTTAAAATGAATTGCAAGCTGGGGGCTACAGTTGTCGCAGTGACTAGAACGGCCGCCTCCCGCACAGAGAGGCCGCGGTGGCCGAGGGGTCAGGCCTCTCGCCTTCCACCAAGGAGATCCGGGTTCGATTCCCGGCGGGGTCGGTCCCCGGATTTTCGCATGTGGGAATAGTCCCCGAGGATGCCGCTGGTCGACGGGTTTTCTCGGGGATAACAATGATGAGTCAACCGAAAACATCGTTTTAAGACTGTTTACTTATTTTTTATGTATTTAGTCTTAAGGAACAATAAACACTCGTAAGTGACTATGTTGCAGTGAGTTAAAAATCCACGTTTTAATTTCGAAACTATTACGTGTGTTTAGTACGGCATAGATACACATCAAGGAAATATCACACACTTTCAAAACATCATACATAACAGAAATGTTTCTACGCCTTCCAACATAACTACATACGGCTTCTTCAAACAGTCTTTTCACAGCACTTACTGCTTCGAATGATACCAAGCTAATCACAGTTTCTATATGGTACTTTAGTACGCTAAGTGCTAAACTTGCAGTCAGCAGCACTCAGTAGGTAAACACCAATGAGCTCGTACAATTAACATAACGTTTGACCAAAATTTTAATGGTTTTAATTTTTTTTTATTTGTGCGATATACTATTTGTTATGTACACATACACAGTGAGACTAGTTTTACTGCAATACATTTTTTAAGGTAGCTTTTATAGTGTTTGTATATGGCATGTCAAAGATCAAATTTGCACAAGACGGGTTTATGTTAAAAAGGAAAAAGAACAGACTTAAGAACATTCTCATGAGTTATGTCAAACCATGTATAAAAACGCATTAAACTTGACATTGTACTTTTAAAAAGTACGGAGAATAAAATAAAAAATTTATAATTTTTTTAATTTTTATGCAAAATAAAATTCAATGCGTTTTTTTTTGTGTGTGTTTAAATTGCCTGTGACACTGTCCTTCAGTGCGAATTACTTGATTTTGGTAAGTCTGTTGGTTTTTATATCTATCATAAAACAGTTTTATGCAAATTAGAATTTTGACCTGCACCTACATAAAAACTGTGAAAGCTAAAAAATGTTCATTACTGTAATAAATAGTCACAGTGTATGATGACTACATAAACTACATCTCGCACAAATATAAATATGATCAAATTTATTCAAATGTTGGGTGAACTCCCCCTTAGCAAGTCAAATCCACGAAATTCGGTTAGTTAGTAGAGCTTTCACCAATTCTAGTGAAGTATGATGTGATCGGATAAGAGCTTGCATTTGTTTTCTATCCCTGCACGTGTATGTGCCAGGTAGTTCCTGCAGATAAGGTGAGGAAGGAGGGGGGGATAACACAAGACAGTGCAAGAGGAAGGTTCTCCAGCCTCCCTGGACCACTCAGGGCGGAAAGGCATGCACTAATATGGCCGAGCGCTGCCATATGTTACTAATGTGTTCTCCGCTACGTACGGCTAAGGGTGAGCCGCGACTCCAGGACTAGCGACTACGCGACTTTAGGCTAGTTACTTTGGGACTACACACTTTAGGGCTAGTGAATGTAAGGACAATGACTTCGAGACTATTGCCACGCGCTCTGCGTGGTCTGCTTGTGCTGTGTTCCTGCATGATTGAACGAGCAATAGTCGCGTTCCAACAAAACACGTCAGTCGACACACTTGTCAGCAGCCTATACTATTATATATGAACATGAAGCGTACTGTTTCAGTAACCAACTACTGATATTGAGCTATAACAGTAAGTGCAACGCTCATTCGAATATTTTCAGTTGCATATATATAACAATTGGTTCATTGTATCTGCATCACGTGACTGAAATAAATGATCTGCCAAATTACTTTCCAGTACATAGAAAATATTTCTTATGACCGCAATATTTTGGTGGTGAAAGCAAAATGTTTCTGTGGTGACCACAACAATATTTTACAGGGTGAGTGCCAACAAAACATCATGTATCTGTCACCAAATACTTTTTCCCACCTATATCTAATGACAAACCACTTAATATTAAGTTAAGCAACGATACTCTTTATAGTGTTTTCGCAGTGAAATATCTACCAGTTTATTATTTTAAGAACTTTAATTTCAAAGAATATTTTCAGGGTAGCATTACACCTACTATATTCACTTTAATACAATTCACAATAGAAAAAAAAATTCAATTTCCGACTTACTTTTTTAAAGCCAGTGCAACACAATGAACGACACACTCTCTCTCTCTCTCTCTCTCTCTCTCTCTCTCTCTCTATATATATATATATATATATATATATATATATATATATATATATACACACACACACATATATATATATATATATACACATACATACACACCTACATACACAAGAAATAACAGTACACTACTAGAGCCGCGCTTTAAAAAGAAACCGAAATAACAGCGAGAATAAACTTGACGATACAACGTGCGGTTGTAAACTTGCCCACACATTTCTACAAGTGCTTGGTAGCTGAGTAGATTCACTAGCGCTGTTAACATTCATTACCCCGACACGCCTACTACCAATGTATCTTCATGGTGATTCGCACGCAATATACGACGCGATTGCATGAGAATTGGAAATCTTTCCACTCGTAGGACGAGGAAGGGAGCGGGGGAGATTTACTATAAGCCGCCCCGCCCTCGATATGGAACTGCGATACTGGCCAACCAATAAAAATAATTTAACTCGCAAAAATATATCTAAAGTTTTCTGGTTTCGCTGTATATTTTTCCTGAACAATATATTCTACGAGAGAGTCGTGTGTAAGTTTTACGAAATACCCTAAACTACACCAACCAAACTTATAAAATATATTTCCGTGCAAGAAGCTGAAAGGGGTGTTACGCGGATAATGGCAATAAATATTTGTCCTTGAAATGTGCATGTTATGTTTTGTCTAACTGCAACACATTTTTACTGTTCTAAAATAAATATTGATATACTATAAAGTCAGAGACGATGCAAGACTAAATTTACAATACATTCGGAGGGATGAACGTTAAATTTTTTATAGAACCACGTATGTCCCTTGAACGCTTCAAACATGCTACGGTAGTGGAGTATTAAGGTGCCAAAATTTACAGCCGACATTTTGCACATTCATAAACAAATTTTTGTGGCTGTCTATATTCTATCATGTGAATCCAATACAAGAAACCTTGACTACGTATGTTAAACGTGGTTGTGAATCCGGATTAACAGCTTCAGGCAGTAGTTGTGAACTGACTAGGTCTGTGTCTACTAGTCGTCCTTAACACTACCATAGATGTCTTCTTTATTTTTTTGTAGTGAATTTCCTGCATATTTATATGTCTCGCTAGAGTTCTTGTTCGCAGGAATAACGGCATGCAATCCTTATAGAGCTCTCGCATCTAGGTTTCTCCCTGCTGTCGCACACATGTGTTTGACGCACTGCCGGACCTTGAGAGATGTTTCCAGATGTAGGAGTTCAGTGACGGCCTAACTGGGAAACTAGCCCGACCACCCTGTGACGTCATCAGCCGTGCTGGTATACCTCGACCGTCCGGAAGTTGCTCTGTGCGGCGTCGTTAACTGCACTGTGATTTTTTTTAATTTATCATTATACATTCTTTAAATACAGAGGCTATAGAACAAATCAAGATTAAAATTAAAACACGAATAAAATATACAAAAGTAAAACACATACAAATTATTTATATTCCAAACATTCATTATTCATATAACGGAGTCAGTGACCAAAAAATCTTTTAATTTAAGTTTAAAAACACTACTATCTGCATTATAATTTAAGTGAATCTGGCAACTTATATGTAATAGAGGAAGTATGCAGGACACACTTATGGTACACATTCAAGCTTCGTAATAGGCTCATGCAAATATTTAGATTTGTGAGTATTATATTTACGAACCTCAGCATTTTATAAAAATAAATGTGGGTTATCTATTACTGTGCGCGGTTACTCTTGTTATCTAGCCGTGTAACGTCGATAACGTCCGCGGTGTTATCACGTAGTCTTGTTTGTCATGGTTAGATGATGGTATATCGTGAGAATATTTGGTACCAACATAACCTAGAAAACGCTGTAATATCTTGTATCATATATGATTCATATATGATTTGGTGATACACTTGACACAACGTAGCTGTCTGCAGGCCAATAACAGGCATCAAATATTACAATATCGGAATTATTATTGGCTCAGTCAAATAGGGCAACAACTCCAAGTACAAGCTAAAGCAAATAATCTTCTGATAAGTTGAACGTGTGTTGAAATCCAGCAAACAGTCAAGTTTTCCCGCGATAAACCATCATCTCTAGACATGGTATTTATTTGTATAGACGTGCAACTTTCACGTTAATTTTAGACATATCCGTAGAATGCACTGGCCTATACTTACCCGAACACTCTCCATTACGTTATTACTTAGCTCCAGGCCTTTGTGTGTGTGTGCTCACATTACAGCATAGTGGGCATTTTACAGTTGACCTTACATCATAGGTTGACAAGTCCTGCGTGCAAGCCACACAATCTGCGGCCAACAACAGTACTCAGACGATCACAAAGTAACTTGCAGTCTAGTCTGCTGGCTGACAATAACGTCTCTGGTGGTAATACGTATAGTATTTTGCTCTCATTATTATTTACACATAAATGTATGCTCATTTTCCGCCAATTTAGATTATCAAGGAGCTGTATTATGAACAAATGTCATGGTTTAGTTACATATAACTACCAGGGACCAGGAAAATTCGCGTGTTCTTTTAGACACAAGCTAGAATTGCACCAACTGACCGTTTGTGTCGCTCCCGCAACTGGCCCTTGAGTTATTCGACACCATCTGGAAGTCGCTGAGCCAATACCGTCAACTGGGGTTACTTGGGACAGCAGGAAAACTTAGGACATTTTTTCAGGAATTTTTATTTTGTATGGTGTAGCCCTGAATGAAGAAGTCATGCTATCTATTCAAGTAAGATATATCCGATAATGGTTCCTTGTGTTTCTCCTTACTCTTTCGGCTGTTGTGTGTAAAATAAAAACTCCAGAAAAAGTGTCCCAAGTTTTCTTGCAGTCCCAAGTCACCCCAGTTGACGGTAACAAAAATATGACTAAACGCATACCCATTTCACTGTGGCAGCGAGCAGCTAATGAACGGCTGCAGTATGCTTGAGTTCACAGATAATTATGAAGGTTAGTTTACAAGTCAGTGAATCCGCGAATTTTTCCAGTCTATAATAATTACCTGTGCTGTACGAGGGTGTTTTTTAAAATAAAATTCAGCCAACAAAATTTAAAAATCTGAAATATGACTTCAGGAAACCACTCCAACATTCGCATGCGGTGATTTCGGAAAAAACACGGGAAACCGACATCCGGATAGCTAGAGCCCGGGATCGAACCCTCATCCTTCACGAATGAGACCCGGCTGTTTTAATATCTGCCACATTGCTGGGTCGTCGGCAGTTAGTCGGTAATTGAACCTGCGACCTGCAGTAGTTGCCGTGAAGGCGGTGGGAAGAAAGTGCGGAATACACAGACAGAACGAGAACCAAGACACTAGTATTGTCAGGGCTAATTACCACTGACCTTGTTAGCTGACCCTGGGGCTGAGCTGAGGTGAAGTTCACATGTGTGAACGAGAACAAGCGATACTGCCGACTTTCGCTCGCATATCTCCACTGCGACCACAGCTTTCATTCCCACTGTTAGCTGCCTGCCGGCTTTCCGCCGGGATTACGATGACTTCACACTCACCTATCACTTACCACTTTGTCACGTTCACGTGTACGTAATACGTAGGGTCCGGTAGTTTCCGCGAAAATATTTTTGCCCCACTTTGTTTCAGTGTCTTACGTGCACACCTGCAGCTCAACTTCACGATTATTGACAGGGTGTCTTTGTGCATAGTTGTTATTCATTTGACTGTGACACAACAAGTCTGTGTTCAAGCCACAATCAGTCGAGCAAATTAATAACATAAAAAAATTTCTCGACTAATAACGACTTAAATATACGTTAACAGTTCAACAGCGATGCTTTTATTGTAGCGCAAGGTAAATAGAATTGGTATTATAGTAATGAATGCCACATTTTTCTTCTCGGAATTTCATAAGAGCGAAAAATAAAATAATTCAATATGGCGGCTGATGCCGAGGCTTAACTCTAGGGCCCTTGATATCCGCGAATATATTTTTGTACCACTTTGTTTCATTCAGTGCCTTACGTGCACATCTGTAGCTTCAATTCATGGTTAACGAATGTATGTTTATAACTCTCAGTGTCTCGTGGTTCTACCCACTAATAACAGACGTGTGGTGTGTCAGTAACCTTGTTCTGATTGGCCCAGTCAAATAAGTGACGCCTCTACACAATGAACACTGACAATATCCACGAAGCAGGTATGCACACAACGCACTGAAGCAAAGTGCTGCAACAATATTTTCGCCAACATCAGCGGCACCTGCGAATGATGTGTTTCAAAATTCTAGTTTCATGTCCCTGACACCAGTAGACACTCATACGATAACTAATAACGCCCATATTGGTTGGCGTTAGCAAGTATTCGCTTGTAATTGGTCAGTGCTTGTACCGCGGACTACTGCCACTTTCTCTGACGTTATGTTGGAGACGACGAGAACTGCTCATGATAAAAATGTGTAACTTAGCAACATCTTGAATGAAAACATAATGCGGAAGTCGGGTGGTTAACGACCTGGAGACTAAAGTTTTACGCTGCTCCTTGTTAATTCAGAACTTTGTACATCAGCTTCTAGATAAGAAGGCGGAGATCCCTTCTACAGTATTTACATAAATGTGTTTCGTTTTAAGGCTTCAGCCTTCTAGTTTAAACCGAAACGCAGCAGATATGGTAGAACAGTTACACAGATGTGCTGAAAATTGTTTTACTACACCGCCTAGTTTTTTGTTTAATAAAAAGCCTTTACCATGTTACATATTACATACTTCCTTTAAAAAAATTGCAATAGTTTCACAGCTTTAATTTTGTCTAAAGTAGTGAGTAGGGGCAGGAATGTTACGCTAATTAATTTCAGCACCAGTTAGATTTCAACTGCGCGTTGGATTGTTTCATAGTTTATAAGAGACGCCCTAGAGAACTGCGGGTCAATACTTGATAGGGACCAGCAAATATCACGTTATTATCTGACAGCTGGACAATGTTACTGATAAATATCCCTCAAGGATTGCGAACCAATAACTAGAGAGCTGAAATATTCGCGTTTTCTTTTAGGAGCAAGCTAGAGTTCCAGCAACTATAGGTCTGTATCACGTTCATAATTGGCCGTTGACTTACTCGACACTTCCTGGAAGTAGCTGAGCCAATAATAAAAATTGAATACACGCCCATTTGACTGTCAGTGAGCAGCTAAACAGTTGCTGTCTGTACGATTTCACAAGTATTATTGGAGGATTGCCTAGAGGTCAGTGAAGCCGCGAAGTTTTCACTTCTCTACCAATCACAAGCAAACGTGAAAACTCACCGACACCCGCAGCTATATATAGTCACATGTTTCACTGCTGCAACAGACAATGAACAAGTAGGAGGATAGAGTACACACAAGACTGGCTGCTCGTTGAACCAGCGATATTTTCCGGGTCTGTAATAATTAAAGAGACTCGGAAATTTCGCGGGTTGAAAGACAAGCAGGCTGAACTGCACAGTTCTATGTACACTCTGTCCTCAGATACTTCTACATTGGCTGCTGCATTTGAACATTTGACGATGTAGCGCGGGAATCCACGAGTGATTTATGCATGACCGCAGTTGGCTCGGAGTCCTCAAGGTCAGGTTTAATAAACAATGTCCCGATCGAAAAAGTTTCCAACCCCTCCTCAGTTGAATCCGGGAAATTTCCGAGACTATAGTAATAATCGACTGTTACCAGGACTGAGAAGTCTAGGCTGACATGCTTCTAGTTATCAGCAACGCACGTGAGGCAGTTCTTGACAATGATTGTGTTTGCTGGAACTATATAGGCCTACAATGTTGGGCGGCCTATACTCTATCCATTCTAAGGTTGCAGCTAAATTCTTTCAAGTGAATGACAGTAAAATTTTTGCACAGCATAGATTCCATTTGAAATAATAAAAAATACACGGTAACTACGTTACGGTACAATCACAGTGTGAAGAATCAAGATATAATCCAATTGCTTTGATTCATTTCGTTAGCAATTTTTATTTGTGCTGCAACCTTGTGGACAGAGTACAGCACTGTCATCTGCGATGTTCCCAGTCCATATCGCAGCTGTTGTGGACGCCGGGCCGTTACACGGGCTTTACGACTGCTGCGTGTGTCTAGCATGCGTGCTGCGTCGTCGTGATACGGCCAAGTCTCCGGTCTTACAACCTGCGGCCGCGACGTTCAGGCGTTTGAGAAGTATACCTGGTATGAGAGTAAGTGACCGTGTCTCCACAGGTATAGCCAGGTTGTGAGCGTGTTCCGAGGTACGCGTTTCCTCAGAGACCAGTAAACATGTCTCCACAAAGTTTATCTACGAAAAGAAAATACACTTCTGACTACTTGTGAATGTGACTTTCAAGACACCATGCATTATTGATTGGAAGTACTACTTCAAAGTCCTCAAACTTGGCTAAAATCGGTTTCCATGCGGTTGTTTCTCAAGATATATGTAACGGATTTGTTGGAAATTGAGATCTACAAGTACATTGCACTTTGCTACAGTGACGCGGTCGATGAAATGTTAGGATCATCGCTTAAAGTGCCACAATTACAACGTTACGGCAGGAACACTGCGCGCGTTTTTACAACTCTGGCCGTAGAGGCGATATCACAATACATGTACCGGCCGACGTCACTCTTAGCGCCTCATCAAATTTTCGCCTCACACACACAAACATACCATTTACCAGGCGGCCGCCTTGAGGACGTTGGACACGTAAAAATTCTAAATTTTATATTTGTGCCAAACACCGTTCAACTTTTACACATCAGATAACATGTAATTTCCCCGAATAAAAAAATTCGGGCCCATAGTTTTAGCATAATTACCTATCAAAGTCACAAAATGGCAGTTGCAGTGTAGTCGAAATAACAATTTAAAAAACTTGCAGAAACAAGATAATTCATATCGATACTTAATAACGTGAACTACTTTAAGACACTTTTGTAAACACAAAGCGATATATTTTTCTATTTTTTAAAAATTGATGAAAATGAGTAAATTTTTGCATAACTTGACTTTCGGCTTCTACTGAAATATTCAAAACTAACTTTTGTCAAACATGTCATGAAATGCATTGATACGCTGACTTTCAGTTCCCGTAACTTTGAATTGATTAGTTAATTACTTTTTTTTTATTTTGGCTGCACCGTAAAGGCCATTTCGTGACTTTGAGTGATTTTGCAAAAATTATGGGGCCTAATTTTTTTTATTTGGGGAAATGACGTGTTATTTGATGTACAAAAGTTGAACGGTGTTTGGCACAAATATAAAAAAATTAAATTTTACGGGTCCAACGCACTTAAGGTTTCTTAGACCTGAATGACAAATGACAAAATTGATGTGTTTTGTTGGCTATAAGCCAATGGTATCGAAAACTGAGAGTTACATAAAGAACTACGCACGAGAAAGTGAGCAAGAAAAAAAAATAAAAACGAAGAAACACAGCAAGTAAGACAGGAATGCCAGTAGCAACAAACATACGTAAGGGGTGACATCTAAAGAAGAACAGAAACCACTAAAGATTGAAAAAGTGGCCCACATTACTAAAGAAGATATGTTATACGTTATAACGTAAGCATGAATGACACGTGAAGCTGAAAATAACGAATTTACTGGCAATTAATTTTAACCAACAGAATACGTCTCTTCTAATAGTACCACCCACCATTCACAGTATCGCTTTCGGACAAAAACTATGTAGGTGAAACGTTTACTAACTGTTTTAGAGTGATTTTGGGTATGAATATACGTATTTGCTCACAGTTTTAAGGGTATTATAAAAAAACCTACAAGATCCTGTAGGAACGTGGGCCAAACCGACATGAACGAAAAAGTCTGTGGTTAGGTTCAGCAGGTACAGAGTCCAGCACTGCCATCTGTTGTCGTCGAAGGGAATCTTCTACTTTTCGTCTATTCCTTATGTTCTGTAGTCTGTGTTCACATTCTTCTCGAGTCTTTTATCACCTGTGTTATCATTGCTGCTCTCGTCAATTTTCTTGTCATTTTCCATGCACCTTATTTTGTTGTTTTTATTTTCTGTCTTATATTTTCTTCTTTTTTGTGTAGTCTTTCTCCATGCTACTATATTCCATCCCGGAAATAATTATGTTATTGTTCTGATTATTTGTTCGTATTCGTGCCGTCTTTCGGGATACGGCTATATAAACTACCTTTCCGGAAATGTCTATCCGTTACGTGTTTGTTGACAGCTAATACTGGCGACATTCGCTCGTCATGGCGAATGTAAAATAACGGTTTAGTTTTCTTCTTAATTGAATCCACTCATTAACTTGGCTTTTGGAACTGCAAACATTGGAACACTTTTTTAAATGTCACTTCTCTGGTGTACTGTGCCCTGGCACGCTTCAGGCAAACATCGCTGCGATATGTTTGTACATTTAGTAGGTAGTAGCTGCGGCTTCCTGTTGGATGAAACTGCGCGCAAGCTTCAGAGACAATGGACTGAGGCGCTCTTTGTCAGCGCATTCCATCTCCACTTGAACAGACAACACATCTCCCTGTCTGGTGATGTCTACAAGGCAAAATATGTTTGTTTATGTACTTTACGAACTATTGTTTAGTAGATAGTTGTAACACTACAGGTGAAATATATATCTCTGTGTGCATATGTTTCTCCGGATACGTTGACCTTGCAACTTTCTCTGTCTTGACCTCCAGTTCCTGAGACCAGTGGGTGCAACATCAGGGGCACCTGATTTTAGCGAAAAAAAACTTTTACCCCAGCTTGTTTCGATGCCTTATCTGCACATCTGCAGCTCTGCTTCATGGTTATTGGCAGAGAGTATATGTGCAGGAAAGTGGCTCATTTGCCTGCGCCAATGAGAACAATGTTACTGCGTCACACGCCTGTAGTTTGCGGGTAGAACACTAGACGCTGAGAGTAAACATCCAGCCACTGACCACGGGAGCTGAGATGCAGTTGTGCACATAAGTATTGAAACAGGCTGGTACATCATTCTCTACGCTAAAATCAGTTGCCCTGAACACGTGACAACTGACAGACAGTTCCCGCTACTAGAGATGACGGTTTATCGCGGGAAAACTTGACTGTTTGCTGGGTTTACCAGAAGATTACTGACTTCCGGTTGTACTTGGAGTTGTTGCCGTATTTGACTGAGCCAATAAGAATCCTGCTATTGTAATACTTCGTGCATATTATTGATCTGGAGACAGCCATGTTGTATCAGTCATGTCATACATGTCACAAGAAACTGCAGTGCTTTCAAAGGTACGTTGGCACAAAAAAAACTTTCATCTGTACCTATACCTAAACGTTACCTGATACAAATGCAAAGGGAAATGCTTCGTGGGTTTAAACGCAGCAAGAGGGAGGGGAAAGGAGGGACAAACAAGAGGGGGTAGAGGGAGAACATACGCAGATATCCGGAACGTGCTCAATTACCCACAAACCGGCTATAACAGATATCTGCAGTGATCCCCGCCCAACGAGACCGCCCCAACGAGGGAGACCACCCCGCCCACCCCCTCAGTATTCCACTCTATCAAGTAGCGGCTTCAGGCTACGGACTGTACTAGGGGAGAGAAGGCTTCATTAGTCTATCTATTCGCCCGCAATTCGCTAAGTTCCGTGACAATCCCCAGATATTTAACGGAGGGCGTTAGACAACGTTATCGTAATTTCAGTTTTTAAGCCATAACAGTTCTTCAAATTGCATTATAAAAATGTTCTATTCGACAAAGCAATGACATATTCTTGGTGAACTGCTTGACATAAACAATAATGGAATCTTTCATTAATTTGTCATGCAGAATAATTGCAAGATAATTCTTGAAAGTTAACCTACAATTCTCTTGCAATGATTCTGCATGACACGATAATGAAATCTTGCATTATTATTTACGTCAAGCAATTTGCTAAGAATATATCCTATGACTTGTCGAATAGAACAATTTGGCAATATAATTTCAATAAATGTTATGGCTCAAAAACTGAAGATACAATAACACTGTCAAGAACTACCCCTTAAACTGTTGGCAAACCTGAACGACGTGGCACAGAGATACCACTGTGAAATCACTATCGGGAGGGCACTTGTTCGACTTCCGGTCCAGTCACCCTTTGTTACCACGTGTTTATTAACTCGCTTTCTTCTCTGTTTGGTACGAATTTGGCTGGTTTAAAATTGATTGTAAATGAAAAGTAGAAAATAATTACTTAAATAAAACATTTCAATATACCGCGTTTTTTAAAAATACTCACAAGAATTAAATGATTTGTCGTATGGAAATGCTTGAAAATTTAAAACGCACAACGTGGAACGCATGGAATAGGAGTGAAGAGAGTAGCTATCGTTGAAAAAACGCATATCATTCTCAGTGTAATAAAATTGTTAAGTGTCTTAGATGAACTATGCATGCATCAATTACCTATTGCCTGCGCCGCACGTTTTTAGTTTTAAATCTTTAAGTATTTTCATAGGGACACTATTTCTTACTTTTCAGCCCATTTTGATAACGTGGTATATTAATTAGTTTTATTTTAAAAAACTTTTACACGGTTTTTCGAACTCCTCCAGCAGAATTCTGGGACCGTTCCTTGACACGGGCCATAGCCGCTTCCTTCCCTGTTTCGGTAAGTCGCTGGAACGTCTTATAACCTCGCTATCAACGAGCTGTTTAGGACGGTTACGAATTTCTCGGTGTTAGATTTTATTGATCCAAAATAAATCGAGCTAATATCGTAAAATCGTTGTGTGCGTTTGTTTGAAATTTGAAGAAATACGCAAAAATTATCGTTATTGTTTGGGAACAGACTAGACTTCATTGACCTGTACAGCTCTGAACACAATACCGGTAAGTGATGTCATTGGCCACCCTGCCCTTACTTGATAAGTGTCAGTTGCGTATTTGACAACATGCTGTAAAGAAATGCTAGGAAGTTTATTCACATTGGTGCAAAAAACACTATTTTTTTTAAAGGTGCTTCGAAAAAAAACCAAGTCTAAAGCACTGATACGATGCACAATTGTGTGTAGGCGTTTTGCAAAATAATGTACCGTTCGTTAAAAAAAAAATTGCTAGTTTTTCACTTATTTTCATTGCAAATTTAGTAGTACTTTGGGGACAAAAAACTGAAAAAGTACAAGGTTTATCTTTAGCAAAAAAAAAAAATAAAATAAAATAAATTATATATATATATATATATATATATATATATATATATACACACACACACACACACACACACACACACAAACAAATTGTAACGTATTTCTAGGAACAGGAAAATTACGTGAATTCAATGGCCTGCATGTAAGAATCAACTATCCTATATGCATATTCAAGCCCCGACCATTCGTCCACTAGCTGCTACCCAGTGGAACAGCAGACAATGAACGAATATCCCGGGGCTTGTGTACGCATAGGATATAGGCCTATTTGATTCTAACATGCGGGTAATCGGATTCGCGAAATTTCACCAGCGCAAGAGGGAACTAAGTACAGTGTTATGTTGCAACGTTGTGAACATAAAATGTCACCGTACAACATATCTGCCACCAACATTATCGTCTTCAATTAAGCCCAGGACTTGTGTGGTTAGCGTATTATGCACTTGATTGTGTACAGTCTGTATACTGTACAGTGAAGTTAAGTCTGTCGACAAATAATAGCGCAATATCGTAGGTCCATACTAATTACAGGCGGTCGAGCGAGCGAACACAATCTGTCTTTTGCCTCGAAACAATTAAAAAAAGTAATAAAACCTATCTGTAACAAAAGTTTCGAGTGATCTAACGATATTAGTTCCCGTTTAGCTTTCAAAAAATTAATCTCTTGACTATAAAACTTAGTGAGTAAGAGAATTTGGCCGGTGGCATAAGTTGTGGGCGGGGGAAACGGGAGATCCCCGAGAAAACCCGCCGATCATCGGCATCGTCCGGCACGATTCCCACACGCGAAAATCCGGGGACCGATTACGCCGAGAATCGAACCCGGATCGCCATTGCGGGAGGCGAATAGTCTGATCATTCGGATACCGTTGGTCGATGGGTTTTCTCGGTGATTTGCCGTTTCCCCCACACTCTCATTTCGGCGCTGCTCCATAGTCATATCATGTCATCCCTTATCAGTGCTGAAAACCTCGATGTTAACCTCTGATCAAAATCTCTCACTCGCCGCTAGACTTCAGAGCAATATATCTACTGCGGAGATTTCATTTCATTACTGGCGTATCCCTATTTTACTAATTCTGATGCGCTACTACTGGACGCCTGTGATTGGTCTGAGTACAGCTAGACCGTGACACACAAACGCCGTCCCATCATACAAGACATAGGAAGCTACACTGATATAGGCTGTTCAGAATAAACTGAGTACTACTTACGACTTTCTCTGAACCGTTATGACTCTATCTTTACTATTTTAAATACGAAAACTTCCATGTCACTATAAATTACTGCAAACATTTCGTGCCTCTCAAAAGTTTACTTCTATAGCACCAATAAATACATTTTATATTATTATAAGTGTTAGGCAGTGCTCACTTTAAAGTGAACTACCTATATGGAGAATACGATTGTAGAAGATATTCCCGCGATATTCCACCATCCCTAGTTATACCAATAACCACGAAGCAGAGCTGCAGATGCGGACGCAAGCCATTGAAACAAGTGGGAAATGATTGTCAACAAAACCTGCAGGTCGATTACGGATCTTTGAGAGCATGACGTCTTGGTTGAAACGTGTCATTCGTAAGTCGGGCTTCTTAATACTCTATTAGAAAATGTCGATTACGTTTCTGTCCGTCATGACAGTTTCGCGTTACACAAGGCGTCTTAAATAATACGCTTGAAAAATTCATGTTGGTATACTTCTATGCTCGGTTATCACCACAATTACGTATTCGCTGGCCAATCAAGATAAAGAGGCTTCATTTGTCATCGTCGCAAGCTCATTGCTCATTGTTGTTTATAAACATCTAGTTTTAAACACGGTCTTAGAATTACAGGGCTGGACACTCGCCTATCTACCAATGCCATTGAGTTGACCCCGTTATGACAAAGTGCCACTAGCAATGAAGTGTTGTTTTAACATTGCTATATAGACTCGTACTACTACATCTCCTAGCAGCTCCGACACAAGTTTGCTCCTTGTAGTCATATTTCCGCAATGTTAAAACAACCCCAGAGTGCCAGTGGCGCCAATCAGTCATAACGGGGTCAATTTTAAACTCCAAGTGTCCAGACCTGTTCATCTATGGCCGTGGTTTTAAATATAACCATATCCTAAATTACTTTTTGATAGAAAAGCAAGGACAATTATTCTTTCTCTAATTTTATTTGTTATTTACTCTTTAATACACGCAAATAGAAATTGTATGCTAATATGTAACTAACGTTTGTTGCGAGGTTATGTAACTAGGTCTATGCATTCAAAACAACTTACCAAGAAGTTCAAAATAATTTGGTGTGATTCATTTAACGTTATGTATAAATGTCTGAAATTGCGTAGTCTTAAGATATAAAATGTATGCATGTACACTGCAGCAATACTTTGTAGGCCTACTTCGTTAAAGCAACGTGTAAGCAGTCAAGTCAGGGTATGTACACAGTGTGTATGGCGCCAGTAGTAGGTCACGTGACACAACGGGGTCATGTATGTGCGAGGTAAACACGCAACTTGTTGAGTCAGCTGGTCCCAGGACAAGTGCTCCTGCCTGACACAAACACTGCTAGACAAGGCCCGCTACAACTAACTACTGTACTTACCAAGCCAATGATCCACCGCCTGGCCCTGACTGGAAGTATTCAGAAGCGCCCAACACTTATGAGTATAGACGGGAAATATTCGCGAGTTCACTGACCTGTAGGCTAGCCTACAATAATATATGTTTATTCAAGCAGACACTAGCTATTCATTAGCTGCTCGCTGATACAGATATGAGCCTGCATTTAGTTGCGTTTTGTTACTGGCTCAACGACTTCCAGGAACTGTCATAAGAGTCGAGGGCCAATCGAGAAAGCAACGCGAACTTATAGTAGTTGGAATTATAGCTTGTTCTAGAAAAAAAACGCGAAAATTTCAGGTCCCTGCTTATGAGTCGAGGTACGTCAATTTCGCGGATTCATCTGGCAGCAGCCTAGACTTGTCAGTCCTATACACCCACTGGCCACAATCGATTATCTATTGGCTTATAACCGTACAAGCAGGTAGCAAACCATAGCACTTCGCATTATTTCCTTATTTACTACTGGCTTGTAGTAGTCAAACGCGTTTCGTAACAGCCGCCAGCAAGTCACAGACATGACAATGAAGTATACATAGTTGGCGTTCAACCTGACCTGGAATGTATCTGCGAAATTTACGTACCTCTACTTATGAGTTCAGAATCGTTAAGGGTGTTCAAGTGTGATAAAGTCATAATTTTATATTTATATGAAATAGTAGACGATACTTGAGAGTGCACTTTCCTCTTACGAAACAATTTTAGCTGGCGTACTTTTCTCATCATAACAGTGCGCCAAAGGCAAAATTTGCATGTTCTGGCGCCATGAAAAAAAAATGACTTGCGTACGTGAAATAATTCACAGTGAAATGACATACTATGGACTAGGTAATAAAAAATTTGAAAAAATTCCGCGAACTGTTTTTTGTATTTTAAAAATATTACTGAATGTGCAACTTTTTCTGTCCATTAAAATTTTTTTTAATTCAAAATATTACGTTGTGGGTTTTTTATTTAATGATTTTATTGCATGACTCATGGGATGTAAGTTCACAGTGAATTATTTTGTTTAAGTAGGTCAAACTATTCGCATGGCAGCGTAACAAGCAAATTTTGACTTTTAACACCCCGTAATGAGAAAACTATGAGAGCTAAAATGGTTTGGTAAGAGTAAAATGTACTCACAAGTATCGTCTACAAAACTAACAATATTTCATAAAAATATAAAGTTATGATTTTATCGCACTTGAACACCCTTAAGAGCGATCGTTGCACGCACATTACACATAATCCTAGCCTCTATATGACATTCAATGTCAGCACGGTCAATGTATTGCGATATATCAAAGATGTATATGCTGGTCGTGCCTTCATCCCGGTATTAAAGCATTTTACTTGTGATATTACTTTTTACGCGAAACTACTAAACTTATTCCCAATACGTTTATATACGAAAGGAACACGCACATCAGACTATGATCACATAATTTTAAAAATTCAGTACGTATATTAGTAGAGATAGGAAATTTCGCGAAAAGATTTTCGCATCACTTTGTTTCAGTGCCTTACGTGCGCACCTGCAGCTCCGTTATGTGGTCAGTGATTGGATGACGTAACACCCAGCGTGTGGAGGTTAAACTCACAAATCACAGACGTGATGTGTGGCAGTTATCCGTGTACTGATTGGTACAGTCTAATGAATAATAAGTCTGCACAAAAAAACAATCTGTCAATAGCCACAAAGTTGAGCTGCAGGTGTGCACGTAAGACACTGAAACAAAGTGGGGCAAACATCTTTTCACCAAAAATTCCCGTCCCCACATATTAGAAACATTTTTCGGCCACCTAAAATGGTTAAAATAGGCTTTTCCAGACTGATGTTATGTCAATAACACCACCCGGGTTCGTAAGACACGGCAGTAGAAATGTGGGCTGTGCTTAGCTACATACTGTCCACAAATAAGATTATAAGGTCACAGCTTTAAGCAGCCTAAACTAAAGACATTGCAGTTCAGTTTAGTGCGTCGCGTATACGGGCGATGTGGGTCCCTTGGAGTATTGCAATGTGGCCCTTGTTGCTCTAGAGTCGCGGTGGCCGAGTGGTGTCAGGTCACTCGCCTCTCTCCTAAACTATCCGGGTTCGATTCCCGGTGGGGTCGGGGCCCGGATTTTCACATGTGGGAATCGTGCGGGACGATACCGTCGGTCCGCGGGTTATCTCGGGATCTCCCGTTCCCCCCCGCCCGTATCATTCCGGCGCTGCTCCATACTCACATCATCTCATCCCTCACCAGCGCTGAAGACATAGACGTTAAGCGCTGACCAAAAGATCTTCTGCCGCTCCTCAAAAGCATAAAATTACACTCGGTACATACGCCACTTACGATTCTGCACTAAAGATGTTGATGAGTAAAAATGATCGCGAAAACACCAATTTTCACCATTTTCGGCAGCAGAAAAATAAACTTCACAGTTTAGTGTGGGTGCTGAAATTGATACAAAGGTGTGCAACGTTCTGCGAATGCTATTCCTCAGCAGATAACACTCGGGTACGTGTAGCAGTTATCGAAGAAACGTCCACTTGCAGAATCTACGCACATAGCTCGGCGGACTGGTCAGGCAGGCAACCTTAACGGGATAAGTAATTACGAACGAGCCATAACCATGGACTACGGGTATGTCATTTCTAGTATATAACCGCAATGCGCTTTATGGGTGAAAGGTCAGAGAAAGCTAGCTTCAACACAGCTACCGGCCACAGAAACTGAACGGCTAGGAATACAGACACAAGTTAAATGGCGTGATGGTGCATTCAATGTTAGTCCTGCAATTTTCGCGGTATTATCGGACATCAGACAGGACTGCAAGGTACTGTATGCTCGTCTGACTGCTCGTTGTGGGTCGACAGATTTTGTGGTTCTTAGGAAGAAAGCAGCAACTACAGCAACAACACTATTGAGAGCAAATAAGTTAATGATATGTCTCAATCCCATCCATTTATCAATTCCGAATAGGTTTGCAAATATGTTATAGTGCAAACATGTTCTTAAAATCCATTTCTGGAAAAAAAAATTATTTACTTAAAACAACTTACAGTGAAATAAATGTTTTTTTACAATGCATGTTGCCATTATTAAATAAAGAAATATCAATATATTTAAAGTAACTGCAGGGTTAGAGTCGCGGATATGTCGTGGGTCCAACGACCAGCACGCTGGACTGCACAGTCCTGTATACACTATGTCCTCAGCTATAGGCCATTCACGATAAAGTGAGCACTGCGTAAAGTTTTCTTTCAGCTGTTTTGAGATCTTTTTTGCTATTTTTAATATGAAAACTACAACGTAAGTAAAAACCAGTGTAAACCTTTCAACACTCTTAAAAGTTAACGTCTATTGGTTCAATAAAATATACTTTTAATTAATTACAAGTTCTGTTGAGTGCTCAGTTTACAGTGAACAGACTATACTTGTACAATGTCTGTTGCTACAGTGAGTGAGCATTTGAACGTTGGACGATGTAGCGCGGGAGCCCGTGAGTGTTGTAATGCAAGTCCACCATTGGTTCGTAGTCCTCAAGGTCAGGTTTAATAAACAATGGCTAGAGATGATGGTTTATCGCGGGAAAACTTGACCGTTTGCCGGGTTTCAACGTACGTTCAGATTATAAAAAATATTCCTAGCTTTCGCTTGTGCGTAGCTGTTGCCATATTGGGGTGAGCTAATAAGAATCACGCTATTGAAATATTTGATGACTGTTATTGGCCTGCATAAAGCTACGTTGTATCATATGTATATCACCCAATCATACGTGCTGCAAGAAACTTAAGTGTTTTCAAGATATGTTGGCACAAATAATTTTCGCGATATACCATCATCTCTAACAATGGCCCGATATAAAAAATTTCCAACATATACATGACTTAGAAATACAACCTCTCCTCAGTTGAATCCGCGACATTTCCGGGACACTATGCATGGTTTATACTATTGCCTAGAATACCACCATCACATTACAAATTAATAAAGTAGTATCATTGCAGTTACTGCTTTTTAAAAGAAGAATACGCACTTACTCCTTTCTGTCATTGTTAAACTTGGAAAAACTACAACGGCAGTAAGTGTTTCCTCCCTGTAACTCCTATGTACAATTCATTTTACTGCCTTTTTGGTGTGTAAACGATGCAGCATTTCAAGACGAATCCAACGATACCAAAAACACAATTTTTTCTGCAGTCGCTGCCTTATTTCTAAGCATGGCAGCACAGGCTCAGGGCTAATGACGTCACAGAGTGTGTTTGGGTAAGTAGGCTAGTGGATTTTACAATGTCTCTAAGAAGAACGCGATATTTGCACGTCTCTAATCATTGGCTACTGGTAACTTGAGAGTCTGGGCTTCATTCCGTCGTTTTCGTCAGCAGATTATGACTGGCCACCGTGTTCACTACAAAAACAATTTCGTTCGTTTACAAAACACTTCATGGGGAACTAGCTGCAGAGGTAACTTCTGTAAACAAATCGTGCAAAAAATTAAACCAAACATTTCGGAAAATATTTGTCAAAAAAAAACTGTTAGTAAAGATCACATACAGATATTGGCCAGTAACGCAGTGTTGCCGACTGGTGTGGGTAGTGTTCACAATGGAGAGGTTTCACTTCTGTGTTGTTTACTACTCTAGGGTCCCACTCAGCAAATGTACGTGGGGGGAGAGGGAGGTAGGCAGCGTACATTGGTGTAATTGTAAGTAATCCCCTCAGTGAATATTTACCTGCACTCGGTACAAATATCACTCCTACAAACAGGGATGTACTAATTAAGCGGAAGAAAATATGGCAGTAGAAACTTTTCTTTCAAACAAAGAAACATTTTTCTTTAATGATATTTAGCTTGCGGCGAAGAAATGTCACAGCAAACAAAAACTTTAAAAAGTTATGTTTGTTACAACATCAATTCTTTAAAAAGTTTTCTTTGCAAATAATGTAAGCTTAGTAACAAAGATAATCCCCCCCCCCCCAAAAAAAAAAGGCATGTGTCGCAAATACCACAACAATTTGCACCATAAAGATTGCTAATAAAACTATGTACTAGTAAAACAATTGTTACTACAAATTTTAAACAATAATTTTCTTTGCGTCAAAGTTACTTAGCAGGGCTCACATCAAATCGACATTTTTCTTTGCAACAACAAAGATTTTGTTGCTGCAAAGAAAGTGATTTAAAGTGAAGGCAGTAATTTTTTCTACGTGGTTATTATATAAAGCGATACCATGCCATCCTTGTTACGGAGTTTTGCAGTGATTTCGAAAATATTTTTTTTTATTGCTACCTAATACTCATATCAAAATTTCGCTGCACAGTTTTGACACTTATATGTTACAATTTGTAGTTGAATTTTTTGTAGAATTATACTGAACGGTTTTTTAGATTTCATTACCCAAAGTACCACGTTTTTCGTCGTGAAAATAAGCAAAAATGAAGGAAATTGTTTTGCTGGCGAATGGTACATTATTTTAAAAAACGCGTCCACAGTATTGTGCATCGTGTGATTGCACATACATTCAAATTTTTTTAAAACTTTTGGTTAAAAAATATTTGAGTTATTGGCACCAGTCTGAAAAAAACTCGGGAACAAGCCCTTAAAACTAAGTGAGCATTGTCTAATATTATTTGACGTATCCTAAATCGCTACCAACGCTCAAGCCTAGTAATTTCCAAGATTTATTTTGGTGGGAGGGGAATGGTAAGGCAAGGTGGGCTTTACATCTCGTCGGCATCGAGGTTATTATGACGGTGACACTACTTGGTACAATGACAGCAGCTGGGAGAGGACTCGGCCATGGCCTTTGTTAAGTAACCATCCCAGCATTCACCTGGAGTATTTCGTAAAACCATGGATAACCGAAATCAGGATGGCCGGGGCCGGAAATCGAATCCGGGTCCTCCCGAATGCGAGTCCAGCGTTTTACCGTTGGGAGTCATGAGGGGGGAATATTTTGACTGGATTTAGTTGCTTGGATAAACTGCATTGGAAATAAATTACTGCCAAAGAAAACAAAAAATAATAGAAAAAACATAAATAAGCAGAGTATGCTTTAGTCGACGGGATAATACACAACACGAAATTTAAAAAAAATTGAATCGTCAAATAAAACAAGGAACAAATAGATAATAAAAGAAAATAATAAAATAAAAAATGCAAGTTAACATCCGACACAACGATGAGACGAAACAAAAACACAGTAGATATCAGACACGAACGAACTTTGGCAGTCATTTATTTCGCAATGGAGTATGTCCAAGCAACTACATCCAGTCATGCACTCCCATTGCACAGTTCTTTTAAAGGGAATATTTTTGTTGCAATGTAATATATTCATATCCTCACATACACACAAAGATACCGAATAATAATGTATTTCGTTGGCTTGGTATTATTACAGTTATATTTAAGAACCTCAATTGTACCGTAGTGGAAGGCATTGTGATGGTTTCCACAAAATTTAGGGGCGGTTGGGGAGGGGTGTACCACGATACCTCCCCCCCCGGCTAGCCCTTGAACACCGCACTAAACTTGCGCTTTCATGTGATCACACTTGCATCAGTGAATGTAAATTGTTTGATTACAAATACACATAATGGACACATAATGATAGCTGGTGACAAACTGCTCCCACGCACAGGCACTACTTGGCGTACTGCTGGTCAGGACGCCAACGTAACATACGCCCTGCGCTCATTGGCTCAAGTGAGATCAAGTGGACGCGCTCCGCCCAACAACGCAGATTTATGCCGGACTCTACCGCCGTATCTGGGCGGCTACTTACTTAACTAGGGCACGTGGCCAGAGAAGAAATCTGTTAGCTGCACTTCCACATCATCTTCAAGCGCTAATTGCTAGAGATAAACCACGTAGCTCTCTTCAGCTTCTAGCGCGCTGCTGTCAACACTAGGTAACTACATCATCTATCGAAACGGCTGTTTTCCCGCTTCATGGTTATATTGTTTAATTATTTTATACACGAAATATTCAACCACAGGACGTTTTACAAACTGAAAATAATTATTACATACAAATTAGTTAATAAAAACTGGAATATAATATAAAACTGGCTTTACACTGCACACACATATACGTCACACACACATTATATATACCACACACACACACATACATACATACATATTTTTTACACACACAAAGTAAGACTAACTCTCGGATGAAAACCAACACTTAAATAATTTGAAAGCCCTAATGTTTGACTAAATGAGCAAAAAAAAAATTACGTTACCATACGATTTTCGATGGACATTTGTGTAAGTCAGTAACGTGCTTTTAGGGTTTCTTAAAATAAAAAATAATTACTATCAAAACGTAATAAAAATGCGTCTAACATCTTCCACCAAGTTAATATAATTTATACATATAACCTATTCTGCAGCATGGTTTAGTCTTTTTATGTCTATTTTCAGCACATCGCTCCCATTTCCAGACCACAACATCCCTTCACCCATGTCGTCAAGACAACCAAGAGACAAGTTAGTAGGTCCGAGACATCCTACTATCTATCTGCAACTTTCTCCGCACAACCCCCATGCGGCTCTCCTCTGCGCTAGCCTCACTGTATGTTCGCCTCTCCTTCCACACTTCACCATCCTTACTTGTATCTGCCCTAAAAAAAAACACTCCTTTACCGTCCTCTCCATGCATCTTCCCCTTCTACAAAGTCCACCAGCTAACCTCCTAAATTACTGACGCTACTAGTTCGCCCACAAATCTCTTTAAACATACCACTACAAGAATTTTTGTTTCCTCGTCTTCTTCATAGGCTGAATGTAAGAGCCTTGTCAGTCCTTGTACATAGAAAGGAAAAAACTCCCTATAAGCACATGTGAAATCTGTACGTTTCTACAGACAGTTGAAAACCGTGAAAATATGTATGTGACTGTCATCCCTATTAGAACAGAGACAATAGGAAACATAACGTTGCACGCTTACAACAGCCGACAATAGAATTAATTGACACAGTACACTGAAGTCAACAAACTTTTCCTGCGAAAAATTACTGTCTACTAATAACTTATAATTTTCGAGAGTTTAATGACCTGAATGTTAAAATACACTGCCCCGTGTAAACTCAAGCCTCTAACATTTTCCCATAAGCTGCTACTCACTGGAACAACAGCCAATGAACGAATATACGGGCTGTAAGTATGCATGCGACAATGGATTCTAACAGTTGTATTTAAGTGATAGTTGTCAAGCGTGGATTATTTAGCGAAGCTTCAAGAGAGGAAATACTACCGTGACCTGAACGCTATGGCAAGGTTAGTGATAAGCCAAGTAGGGCAATGTGGCAACTCGTGATAAGGTAAGGAAATGAGCAGGCAGGCATAGAAGGGTGAAGACACAATTCCGTACTGGTTAGGTCAGAGCAGTTTTTACCACGTGCAGACCAGTGGCGGCTCTAGGGTTGTTGCCAGGGAGGGAAGCGTTATAGTTGACGCTACAACTGGTATGTAGGTGCCGCTTAATACTGACTGCTCACAACACAATAAGTAGCCAGTACATGTTGCATGACCACTGGTATACAGCGGCGCGTTCACACGAGTGTACAGTTCTCTGCAACTTGTGCCCTCCCTGCCAACAACCCTCGAGTCACTACTGGTGCAGACCTTCCAGCTTCCAAAAATTAAAAATCACATGATTTTTAACAACCTAACAAACACCCCTCTCCACAAACAAAATGCATCCTGCATTAATTCCACTACTGTGATTTTTTTTTGTCACGGCTAAACTTAGTACACTGCATACTCGCAATGTTGTCTTTGTGTTATTTATTTGGATATGTTAACGTTTCCCTTGCTACTACGCGAAACAGAAAAATCATATCTGCACATGCAAAATATAGCACATGTATGACCCCTTCATTCACACTCATAATCATTGACACTTATAAATGAAGATATTCCATAGACCACAGAACTACTAAAACTCATCGGCAGTGAATATGAAGAGATTTGATCAATCTAATGTGCTCCGTAGGTAGGCCTACATTAATACGTTATTACTGCAACACTACGAATATTCCATGAATAAAACCACAGTGCATACTCCAGAAACAGTGCCACGATTTTGTTGCGAAAATATTTTTGCCCCACCTTGTTTCATTGTCTCACGTACACGTCTGTAGCTTTGCTTCATGGTTATTGGCAGCGTGTCTTTGATCAGACACGTTCCTCATTTGACTGCACCGATCAGAATATGTGACTCCGTGCGTCTGTAATTTGCCAAGGCAAGAGAGAGTAAAATCATCCAATCACAGACGATGTAGCAGAACTGCAGATGTGCAAACAACACATTGAAACCAAATGAAGCAAAAATCTTTTGGCCAAAACACCGTGGCTATATCAATAAATGCGGGACTAAGCAAGTAATAAAGTGCCAAATTTAATTTATACATAGCGAACAAAATTAGGGTTACAATTTGTCGTACAGTAGTTCTACAAATATTCTGTGATGCCCTGAAATGTTGCGAAGATATCATTTCCAAAGTCGATATCAAGTACTCCAAAAAATTAAAGACAGTTGTCAAGTACAGTATGTCATAACTAAAGGCAAATATTGAAATGTTATTAGCTGACTTAAAGCGAACGCTCACAATCGTGAAAGTGTACATTTTTTAAAATAAGTCAAAACAAGGTAAAAGCTATGGTAAATTCCCTGTCTTTGCTCAACTTAGGTAGTCCTTGAAGCGACGCGATAAGAGAGGATTGTCGCACTGTGGCTGAAACTGGCAACCAAGGTGACTACGCGAATACATCACACAAGCACGACAACGTAACGACACAAAACTGCACGACGGACAGAAATATCTAAGTATTGCAGCGTAGATGATTGGCCATAGGGCGGGCTCGACAGGCCGTAGAAAAGACCGTTCAGAACAATTGTATTATTGCAGACCTGCAAATTACGGGTTATTTATAGGTAGAGATGGTGAAAATTCGCGAATTCAATAGCCTGCATGTTATAATCAAACATCCTATGCATACTAAAGTCCCGACCATTTGTCCACTAGCTGCTACTCAATGGAACAGCAAACAATGAACGAATCGACAGGGTTTGAGTATGCATACGATATTTGATTTCAACATACAGGTCATTGAATTCGCGAAATTTCACCGTCTCTAAATCTCGTATGCTAGCCTCTAAGAATATATATGAACTCAAGCAAACAACAGCTGTTCATTAGCTGCTCGTTAACACAGTGATATATGGGCCTGAATTTAGTTGGGCTTTTGTCATTGGCTCAGCGACTTCCTAGAACTGTCATTAAAGTCGAGGGCCAGTCGCGAAGGTAACACGACCTTACAGTAGTTGGAATTATAAGTTCTTCCAAAAGGAAAACGCGAATTTTTCAGGTCCCTAGTTATTTATTATCAGTCAGCAGAATAAAGTTTACGTTCACGTTACTATGTGCTCAACTTATTTCTGTTGTTGGTCGGCAGTGCGTATGCGCCTGGCTGGGCGTATGTACCTGACACACGAAGGGTGTTGTAGAGTGCCGCGCCTATTCTTTTATACGCCAAACAACTACACTTATTCACAGTACGTTTATCTACGAAAATAACACACGGTTAAAACTAGGCTTCTATCATTTCAAAAATGCAACATGCTTAGTAGAAACATGTTTTGGGCCCCTCAAAACGGCTAATAACGGCTCTTTTTAGACAGCTGAGACTGGAAAAATACCATCCGGACTCGCAATACAACGTTGGAAGCATACGTTGGTCCTGACTACAAACTTTCCACATATAAAACTGTAGGGTCGCCGCTTTACGTCACATAGGAAACAGTAGTATAGTACAGGCCGTTCACGATCAACTGGGCACGGCATCAAGTTTTATTTCAGTCGTTTTGCAGTCATCTGTATTATTTTGAATATGAAAACTTCCACGTAACTAAAAACCAGTGTAAACGTTACGACTCTCAAAAGTTAATATATATTGGTCCAATAAAACATATTTATAACTAATTACAAGTTCTGCTGACTGCTCAGTTTATACGTCGAGTGTGTAAAGCTGAACCTTATCGACTCACTGACTCCGCGCATCGAACGCGGAAAATTACATCCTGTGCATAGCCCTCTGAAGGACTCTTTCAAACAATGATTCAAGGTCAACTGTAAAACACCCATTATGCCGTACTGTAGGCACATACAGGTACTAAGGTCAGGAGCCAATTCTGTCACGTAGTGTGTTGGAATGAGTATAGGCAAGTGAATTCTAGCCCGATGCTGAATAACGCGAAATTTGCACGTCTCTATCGCAGAACAGGTATGTATATAGAAGCGTTGTGACGTGACTATTCTGTGTATGAGCACTTGGTCACTTATTGATTGCATGAACTTCCACACACACACAGAACTTGTTTCTGATAGGCCCCTGCGTGCTGTGGAGTGTTCCCTACATGTCAGTATATATTCTGATAGTCTGCAGAATCGGATGACTTCCCGCCAATATGCTGGCCATTGCGGATTAAGTTCGCGTTACGTAGCATTTATGTTTCTACGATCTTATTGGTTGTAAAGTGTACCCATTTGAAATCCTAGTTACTTTAATCCGCTCGCCAAATTTATAACTTTCCACCAATTTAAAATGTAAACCAACAGGCGTGCAAGTAATAAACACGATGCCCGATTTTTCCGTTCTCCACATTTGTAACTCTCTCCCCCCTCCCCACCCGTAAACGTTTTCATGTGCTCACCTTTCCCAATCCACCAGCAACAAATGTGTTTTGCATAGTTTGTTTTGCGTCCGTGTTAGTTAAAAAAAAATAACCGCAAAAAAAAAAAACTAAAATTTAAGGAACAATGATTTATCGGGGCTAAAGTTCACTGCATGCTATAGGTTTCAAATCAAAATAGACTCGATATGACCCAAGTGAGTCTTCCATCTATTTAATCACTTATCACGAAGCAGTGCTGCAGGTAAGACATTGCACTAGAATGTCACTATAGGCTGTTCGGAATAAAGTGAGCATTCAGAAAAGTCTTGCTAAATTTCTATTTTCAGCCAATTCGTACTTTTCCAAGCGTAACGGCTAACGACAGGAAATATCTACCCTCTCTGGACACGTCACTTAATATCTGCGCGTGTAATATACATTGTACAGTCAGTAGGTACCTATATAATTTAATAAAAAAGATTATTAATTATACAAAATGCAAATACGTAGATTTCAGTTGATTTCATTTCTGTATTGTTGTATTTAAATAAGAAAATACACGGAACTACATTCAGCAAATCGCTGCCAACCACACGAGCTGGAAGGTAACTATTATTGATGTTGAATTGTGTGCAGTAACGGTTGGTGATTTTTTTTTTTCAAAGGTTAAATATGTAGTGCTCGCTTTATCCCGACCGACCTATACTACTTTTGTTACCTCTCGTTCAGCTATGAGCGCCTAATACAATGTTTCAAAAGTTCTCGTATTTACATGAGAATTTGTTTAAAAAAATTTATGCACACAGAATGTTTTTGAACTGAGTGCCCTTGTCCGAGTTGCCCCAGTAACAGAGAAAATCATGGCCAATAGGAGCAAAAGACAAGAAATAAGGGACGGTCTGCAGACACACTCACGGTTAAAGTGGGAATGAAAGAAACGATGGGGAAGTTGGTGGTGCAACTGAAGAGGTTGTGGAACTGTCCGGTTCCCGGTTATCGCGAAGAGATTTATGTGGTTTCTTGTGTATATGCCGTGCGTGCAGATCTGTGGTTCTGCGTTACTGTTATTGGTGACGTGTCTTCGTGCAGAGGTGTCACTCATTCGATTGTGCCGATCATAAAATAGTCACTATACCACCACACGACTGCTGTGATTGGTAGGGATAACCTCCAAGATGCTCAAGAGTTAAAACCATCCAGCCACTGTCTATGAAGCACAGCTGCGGATGGGCGTGGATAATCAAGTGTCCCAATGAACCGTGCAGCTGAAGTTGTCGAGAACTGTACAGGCGCGAATGAATGAGTAAAGAGATATGTTGGTCAGCGCTTAACATCGAGGTCTTTAGCGCTGGTGAGGAGTGATATGATGTCAGTATGGAGCAGCGCCGGAATGAATAGACGAGGGAAACGGGAGATCCCCGAGAAAACCCGCCGACCAGTGGCATCGTCCAGCACGATTCCCACATGCGAAAATCCGGGGACCTACCCCGACGGGAATCGAACCAGGATCGCCTTGGTTGGAGGAGAGTGGTCTGACCCCTCGGCCCCTCAACTGTACAGGCTTGTGTGCTAATGGACGACTTGAAAAGAGGCGGAGCTTCAGTCAGGTGTGGGATACAATTCCTATCTCCATGGATACCGCAGCCGAACATAACCTTCATTCAGCTGTTTGGCGTCACATGTCCCGGATGAGATGTAAAATTGATTTTTTGTTTGGAATTTGCCGTTTTTTCAGGTAAACATTAATCTTATGTATTTGTGTATCTTAACCATGAAATTGAAACTAATATTTTTTACCCTTGCGTGCAAATCTATGAATGGGCAACATTTTTGCTTTCTGCAAATACCAACTAACAAATCAGCATGTTTGTAAACAAGCTTTGTTTCCCACAGTATTTCCCCTGCGGTGTGACGTCAGGGGGTGTGTACTTAAAGTCGTCCATTGACGTTACAGCCTCTGACACGCTGGACTGCATGTATCGCTTATTACCGAGACCTTACATAGAGTAAGTAGTCGGTAGATCACCTATTATTAGAGACACTGGAAAATCACGGGAAACGTTGATTGTTTGCTAGGCTCCAACATGCTATGTATAACACTGAAGGTTTTGCACCTATATCGGCTATCGTTTATATGAAGCACAGACTTAAACATACCCAATTAGAACGGTACAGTTTTAGCACAGAACGTGTGTGATTTGCCAGAAACCTGTTCCCACATGTCACGATTCAGATACTACAGTTTGTTGGAGACTATGGTTAATATTTTCGCCATTTCCCAGTGTCTCTGCCCATTGTCATTAGTATGCGGCGCGCTCATCAGAAGTGTAAAGTTCTGACCATCTGCAGCCCACGACGTACACGTCCTCAGACATGTCAAAAATGGACTAAACTTTAATCAGAGGCCAGAAAAATTTGCGTTTTCTTTTAGGCACAACCTAGAATTCCAGCAACTGTAAGTTCGTGATACTTTTCTTTCACAAATGGCAGAAATATGCCCAGTCTTCCATTTTCAAAAATGCTGTGCTGAACTCTCTTAGACAAAATCATTATATAGCATGAACAGTGGATTAAGACATATACCTATGTATGAATGTGCGAGTGAATGTGATAGTTAATGTTTTTATTTTTTGTTTTCTTTATTGTATTGTGATTAAAATTTTTCTTCTTTCTTCTTAAAAATTTTGAACTTAAATGCTGCAATGTTATTAATTAATTTAGCTATGTAGATTTAATATTTATTTTAATTCTCCTGTTACGTTGTAAAATGCTTTTTTATTATGTATACTGTGGTTAAGTGTAAGACAAGGCGAATTCGCCTTAACTTCGCCACATAAAAATTTAAACGAATAAATTTACTTACTTGAAACCATTTTGAAGTCGACGAGCCAGTAGCAACAATGTACGTAAGCGCTGGCACATTTCACAGTGTCAGCGAGCAGCCAATGAACAGTTGTCTGCTGCAGTACACATATTCTTGGAGGCTAGCCTACACGTCAGTGAACTCGTGAATATTTTACCGTCTCTAGTCTCTAGTTATAGTAAACACAGTATAAAAGTTAAGCTTGGTTGCTGGTGTTCTGGCCACAGCTGTACCAGTTAGTTTCCTCTCACATTGGTGGAGGTTATTAAGAAGGGCGGGAGGGAAGGTGGGTTTGCCAACGAAGAGCAGCTGACGCCAAGTATCGTTTGATTCGACTGTCTCGCTTATCGCACATGGACGTTCAAAGTATCACATCGCTATTTCACAATGTTTAAGCTTTTAGACGTGTGTACACAATCACGTGCACTGGATGATCTACACAAACAAACACTGTCAAAACACCGGAAGGAAGTCGTTCACCGACGTAGTTTGACTACACGGCTAAGTCATCTATGATCCCGCGCAAGGGAGCGAGTGGCAGCAGAGGAATAGTATTACACTATAACACTTCAAAACTAGTGGAATTGGCGAACGACGAGGGGAAGGGAGGGAAATGTCTGACCTTGGGTAGTTGACATTTTTCCCGGGACCACAGTTGACATCGCCGTGTAGTAGCGAGAACGGGCTATGAACGTGAGGCAGAATAGCTTGGCGATGTCACTATCACACGAGCACAGCGCCGGAAACCTCTTGGTTGTATTCTCCAGTCCTCCGTACATTCTTGTCTCCAGCTGGCGCGGCAGTCAGTGAGCGTTTTTTCATGCAGGCCTGGTGCTCTTGGTACAGATGATGGTATATCGCGAAAATGTTTTATGAAAACATACCCTTCAAAAACACTGTAGTTTCTTGCAACATATATGATTGGGTGATGTACGTCGGCCACAACGTAGTTGTCTCTCGACCAATAACAGCCGTCAAATATTACAATTTGTGAGTCTTGTTGGATCAGTTAAATAGGGCAACAGCTCCACGTACAAGCGAAAGCCAGTAATCTTAATGTAAGCTGAACGCCCGTTGAAATCCAGCAGACAGTAAAGTTTTCCCGCGATAAACCATCCTCTCTAGCTATTGGTTCAAAGTCCTCGAGGACGAGTTTAACTGAAAACAGTGACCCGATCGAGAAAGCAAACTGTCATGCACAAGAATTCGAACTATATCGTTTACACAAATTTTTTTTGCGAAATTCCGGATCTCTACGTGTATATAAGTCAATGGCGTGCATGTTAGAATCCACTCTACTATATATACTCAAGCTCCGTCTATTTGTTCATTGTCTACTGTTCGAATGAGTATCAGCTAGTGGACAAATAGTCGGGGCTTGATGTCCGTCTCATATCAATGCCACTTTTCGACAGTTGTACAGGTATTTTTTACAGCTGTTTCCATGAAATTAACAGTGCCTTCCTCTGCCACAAGTGACCTTTGCATAAAAACATTCAGCTGGCTCTTAAACTGCGCAGTTTATTAAAATTAAAAGTAATGTCTTTCAAAAATACTGCAGACTATGCATGTACACAGGCCAGTGGATTCCAACAAGCAGTCATTGAACTAGCTAAATATTCCTTATACTTGGGACCTGAAAAATGCGCGCTTTCTTTTGGGCACAAGCTAGAATATATCAAGAACTGTAAGTTCGTGCCACTTTCTCAGTTGGTTGTTGACTTATTTGACACGTCGTGTATGTCGCTGAGCCAATAACAACACTGTAACTAAATTCAGGCCCATCTAACTATGTCAGCGAGCATCTAATGAACAGCTGCTGTCTGCTTGAGTACATATATACATTCTTGGAGGCTACCCTAGACGTCAGCGAACCCGCGAATTTTTCCCGTCTATATTATTAACCAATTATAAGCAGATCTCCAGTAAGATATGAAAGAGCCAACATATCTAGAGATGATTGTATATCGCGAAAATATTTTGCGCCAATGTACCTCGAAAAGGCTGTAGTTAAGGGCGCAGTTCACCTCAGTTCTAAACGTATTTTTTTAATTTTATATTTGTACCAGATATTATTTTTCTTATTTTATACATACACTGTGGTTATTTATATCTTCCTCTTAGGAAATTTTTGTATCTCTCATATTTTTCGCGCAATGAGTCGTAAACGTTAAAATTTGGCTTTTACGGTTTTAATTACGCCACTAAAACCAACTGACACACTAAACTGAAAAAATCCACACTATATATCAATGTTGTAGGCTATGATTTGACATATATAAAAAATAAAACATACATACATTTTTTTGTATTTATAAAAAAATGTTGACATTTTTTAAATTTTCATTTCAGAATTAAGCCTTTTTTTATTAAATACAAAAGTATTTTATTCTTTGTTTTCATATATGTCAAATCATAGCCTACGACATTGTTATATAGTGTGGATTTTTTCAGTTTGGAATGTCAGTTGGTTTTAGTGGCGTACTTAAAACCGTAAAGTGCACATTTTGACGTTTACGACTCAATACGCAAAAACTATGAGAGATACAAAAGTTTCCTAAGAGGAAGATTAACCACAATTATGTCTAAAATAAGGAAAATATCTGGTACAAATATAAAAATAAATAAAGACGTTGAAAAATGAGGTGAACCGCGTCCTTAATTGCAACACATGATTTGGGGATGTACGTCTGTATGACAACAACGTAGCTGTCTGCTGACCAATAATAGGCATCAAATATTACAATATCAGGATTCTTACTGGCTCAGTCAAATAGGGTAACAGCTCCATGTACAGAGGAAAGCAAGTAATCTTCTGGTAAACTGAACGTGCGTTGAAATTCAGCAAACAGTCAAGTTTTCCCGCGATAAACCATCATCTGTAAGCATTACCAAACATATACTACAGTATGTCGTGATAAATGCGGCGACCCTGACTGTGACCCCTCCCCTCTCCAACCCTATCACCCCTCCTCTCTACCAAACAAGCCGCATTTTCCGGTTCCTGAGCGCGCACATGGTGAAAAGAAGAGCCGCGAGGGAGAAAAAAATAGTAGTTCCGTTTGCCGAGGAAACCGTTGGTCAGGTCACGTGGCGACTACAGCCTGCACATGTGCGTGCTATTGTCACTGCAGCAGGCTGGCAAACCCGTCCACGTTACACACAAGACCCTGGGAACTGTTCGTACGGGAGGTGTGGTATTCTTCGAGCCTTTCATGCTACGTGCTAGTATCATCAACCCAACAACTTTACTGTACATGCGCCATTGCTAGAGCCACGATTTTATGGTGAAAAGATTTTTGCAACATTTGGTTTCGATGCGTCATGTGCACGTCTACAGGTCTGCTACATCGCCTGTAATTAGATAATTTGACTCTCACTTGCCTTAGCAAATTACAAACGTAAGGAGTCACAATAATCTTATTATGATTGGTGCAGTCCAATGAGAAACATGTCTGAACAAAGACACGCTGCCAATAACCATAAATCAAAGCTGCCGATGTGCACGAGAGACTCTGAAACAAAGTGGGGCAAAAATTTTTTCGCGACAAAATCGTGGCCCTAGCCATTGCTAACTAACATTGCCGTGTTGCAGAAAAACCGCACAATAAAATAAACAAAAATTCTAGTATTAGCTCTTCGCAACAAACATATCGCCGTTGCCGGTGAAAAACCTCATATGTGCAAAATTCAAAAAATTTCAGGAAAGTAAAAAAAAAAATACAAGATCACATATTATTGTTAGTGTTTGGGGTATTAACTATTACAGAACTACATACACACATAATTAATTTGTATTTGTCTGTACACTTCACGTACAATTGCGTACACAAATGTTATTACGAAGTCTCTCTTAATACAACCGAAGACACATAGAAGGTGTTTCACCGGCAACGACGATATAACAAGTACACAGTTACAAAAATGAATGTAATCGCATTACAAAAGACGATACGAAAACACACACACGGAAAAAAATATACATATACACACATATAAATAACAAGTTAATTTCGGAATTGAATAGGCTATATCCGTTGCATGCAGAAAGATAAAACAAAATATCACATAAATAACAAAATAGGGTTAAGGTACCGTCTGGCTGGACGTCTTTTGCGCGTTCGAGATCTAGAAGTGCGGAAGCAATAAGGACGAGACAACAGACGTATGACGTCTCGCCCTAGCCTCTATGTGCAAGTCTATCAACAGGCCTGCAGTATTCTCGCTGATAACTCGCCTCTATGAAACATTCAGTGGTCACTCCACCATTTTATGTGCAGTATTTACGATAAAATTGTATTGCATACGCCCATACACGTTTAAAGACTCTAGCACAAAGATTTTCGTACTTAAAAATGACCGCAAAAACACCCAATTTCGGCTGCCAGAAAATATGCTTTAGTGGTTCGTGACGAACTTGAATTGAATATAGGCTACACGCATGTATCGTTCTTTGAATGCTATTCCTAAGCATAGTTCATTGATAGGGACTGGAAAACTACGCGAATTCGATTACCTGTAGGCTAGAATCCATGATACTATGCATGCTCAAGCCCCGACCATTAGTCAACTAGCTACTACTCAGTGGAACAACAGACAATGAATGGATAGACGGGGCTTGAGTATGCATAGTATAATGGATTCTAGCATGCAGGTCATTGAATTCGCGAAAATGTCCAGTCCCTACTCATTGAGAGTTGAGCAGTTCTCGCATAACCTGGTGATGGCTTAAGCTCTGCCCTGGACAGGCGGCAACCTTAGTATTTTGGTTCAACATAAGAAATAAAACATTGAGTTAGGGGTGTCCACATGGCACAAATTCATACTTTTATAACGTATGACATTATGTTAGTTTTATAGACGTTAATCGTGAGAACATTTCTCACTTGTGAAACTTTAGTATAGTTCTCATAATTTTCCCATAGCGACATGTCAAAGTCAGAATTTGCAAGTTACGGGAACATACAAATAACAAATTCCAAGTATCTTACTCGAATAAAATAATTTACATTTAAATTAGATATTATGGGTCATAAGACTTAAAATCACACAGTTAATATCATTTGTACTTTTTAAAAAATCTGAAAATAATGATAATGTACTTAATTTGTGCCAGTTCTTAAAAAAAGACAAAATTACATTGTTGTGTGTTTTTAAATTTTTAAAATATTGCATGTAATATCTGATTTCATTGTAAATTAATTCATTCGAGTAAGTTACATGGATTTCCTATGTTCCCATAACTTGCAAATTCTGACGACATGCCGCTCTTTAGTTTTGCAGTGGTTTCAAAAATATTTTTAACGCAAACTCATACATATATAAAACATTCATTCTGGCAGTTTTAACACTTATATATCATCGTGTGTATATGAATTTTTCTGTCTAAATACACCAAACGGATTTTTAGATTTTTGTCCCTGAAATAGCACATATTTTGTTGTCAAAATCAGCCAAAATGAAGCAAAATATTTTTTTACTAGCAAACGGTACGTTGTTTCAAAAAACGCTCTGGTAAAATTGTGTATCGTATGACTGTACATAGTCTGAAATTTTTTTAAAGAATTTGATTAAAAAAATTTTTAGTTATTTGCAATTGTTTGAAATAAATGAAAGATCATGGCCTGAAGGCCTTGTTACCGAGTTTTGCAGTGACTTCGAAAATATTTGTTTTTAATTGCTACCTATACTCGTATCACAATTTTTCTCCACAGTTTTGGCACTTACATGCTATAATTTGTAGCTGAAATTTTTATGTAGAAATATACTGAACTGTTATTTATTATTCATCACCCAAAGTACCACTTTTTGTCGTGAAAATAAGCAAAAATGAAGAAAAAAAATTTTGTTGACGAATGGTACATTATTAAAAAAAACTCATCCATAGTATTGTGCACCGTGTGAGTGGACATTGACTCAAATTTCTTCAAAACTTTTGGTTAAAAAATATTTGAGGTATTGGCACCAGTCTGAAAAAAAAACTCGGTAACAAGCCCTTAAGAGCTAAAATTTGTGTATAAAGGGAAACTGGCGTCACATGTAAATTCTATAAAACGAACATTATTTTGTGCAAATATAAAATTATGAATTTTTGCCAAGTGAACACTCTTAAGACTATAAAACAGGACTGTTCAAATGTCCACATACTGTGTTCTTAGGATGAATTGATGGGCCAGTGGGAGGGGAAGAGGGGGAAATACGTATGCCACGAAAACGCACGCTGCGTGGTTCCAGTGTCGCAACTGCTTGCGGCTTTTTTTTGTAGGGGACAGAGTGAAGGTTTGGAGGGGGGGGTAGCGGGTTGTCTACATGAATGGAAGGATTGGCGCTTGAGTGACTCAACCCAGGACCGGTTCTGCAGCTTCCCCTCCACCACCCTCTCCACCTAACACATCTTCCTTTCAGGGCGTTTTTCCCGCCGCACAGTATTCCACGCACGGCACAGGGACCGTCACTTCTCCAGCTTCCCTAAAGAGCGCTATGCGTCTTTTTACCCGTGCAACAAACGCTACGGCTGCCTTCAATACAGAACAACTAAAAGTACGAATATAGGTTCATAATGTTGGTGTTTCTGAGGCCCAATATTTGAAACTAACGGAAATTATTTCTCTAGAGGAAATGTTCGACTAGAGCAAGTACCGGAGTGTGGAAAAACCTATTTTTGAAATGCCCACAGTTACTGTCGAGACAAAACAATCGATTCCGATAGTAAGAAGCGGAATCACTGCATTTTGTGCCATGTCACTGTTGAGTAGCCAATCATTTCTAAGCATAGTATACTTACGGAAGTGTATATCGACGAGCACCACGCATAGGAATCGTCAATCGAGTTGAGAAAAGCAAAGCCGGATGTAAAATTATGCCAAGCAAATCCACAAAAACCTATTAATTTATTTTGTGGATGGTAACCCGACGTTTTACGCAAGCATTTTTTTTTTAACATATTCTAATGAAAAACAAGTTATGATCTGTGGAATGAACAATGGAACGTCCTGAATTTTGCCTGAAGACCTGTGACGATACACAATGAAAAGTTACGCCTTAAAATTTAACCTAATTATATTGTCAATTTGCGACTGATAAAGTTTAATTTAAAAGTGCATGTATACTGCAGTTAGTTGCAATTCAGAGTTTTCTGCTTGTTTCACACGATTGTAGGCTAATTTAAAATAGGCATATACACTATAACATTTCACTACGGCATAACGCATTAGGTCGCATCATGCTTAGTTAATTTCAATGAGCAAAACACGCCCAGTAAAAATATCTATATAGATTATAAGTTGAAAATCTCAATTAAAACAAAAAGGCCGGTACAAAATTCCTTTCTACGACTCCACCATCTTCCATTTCCTTGTTTCAAGTATCACGAACCACTAAACAAGACACACACACACACACACACACACACACACACATATATATATATATATATATATATATATATATATATATATATATATATACCGGAACTGACATCTTGCCAGGTGGACTATTCAATACTTCGCGTCAAGATTCCGGTAGTAAATCAACTATCGAGTGTTCAGAAACAGCCTTATTTGATTTTCATACCAGATTTCCCGCCATTTTCTTCCGCAACAAAATGAGCTTCAATATTAGTTACGAACTTGAAAAGCGTAAACATACGTGTAACGTTAGTCCGATGTTATTGGGGCGTTCTGGAAAACTCACGAGGGTAGAGTAGGTAGAGCCAACACTTCAGTCTGAGGTTCTAAACATAACCCGAGTAAAGATTACCCGTGTTCGAATATTCACATGACAGCTCTTCACTTACCCAGCTCTGGAGCAAGGCAGGCGGCGGTTAGCAGTGAACAGTAGACCTAACACAACGAAGTGAAAAATGGACGCACTGTATTCAAAATATCGAAGAAACAAACCCGAAACGAATGTTACATTTAAATAGAAATAAAACAACGTATAAAGGCACTGCTGACGTCGCAAGTAGCAAAATATAGCGTGTATAGAATTGCACGTTTTTGTTTTAATTCCCGCCATCTACAAACTGTGAACAACATTACAGTTGTTCATCGTAATATTGGTGACGGACATAACCAGGTCATTTGACTGAGATAACCTACCCTACGCCAGTTCGCGAGTTGTTAAACGTCTATTATGCCGGAATCACAATAGCACGACAGAAGCGACACTAAGGAGGCAGGATTTACAACGATCCGTCGTGCCCGCCTGACAATGTCTGACTCTCCCCAACTTTGTTTTTACAACGGCCTGCGCCAACAGCTAAACCTCGAGAACAATTTTTTGGCTCGTTCCGTCCGTCAGAAACGCCAGCGATTTACAATAACGCGTCATCCGCCCTTCGTCATTCCTTTAATTTGCAATGCTATCAATGTACAAACAGAAAACTTAAACAGCTTATTTATTTAAACAAATTTTCAATCAAATCTACAGCTGCTTATATTTGCAACCGCTGTTATTCACAACAATAATAATTTACTAACAAACTTATTCAGTAATTACATACATTATTTACGTTTTAATGTAAGCAATATACTAAAGTAATTTCGTTTCGTGTTTTAATTTTTCCGGAACGTTAAATTATCTATATCGTAGTTTAAAGCTGAATTAGCAGCACCATGTAACATAAATAACGAAATAAAATAGCCAGATTATTTATGTATACAAAATTTCAAATTAAATCTACAGCTGCTTATGTTTTCAAGCGCTGTTATTCACTACAATAATAATTTACGAACAAAATTATTCAGTTATTACATTATTTACGTTTTAATGTAAGCAATATACAAAAATAATTTCTGTTGGTGCTTTAATTTTCCCGGAACGTCAAAATTATCTCTATCGTAGTTTAAAGATGAATTAGCAGCTCCATGTAACAAAAACAATGAAATAAAACAGACATCATACAGCCTTCGTATCAGAATAAAACCGCTTAAACGACAGTCGCCATCTTCAGAAGGCTTTAATTTGACCGCAAAGAAAGCTTGGAACGTTGTCTAATACTGTCGCTATTAGTATTATCTACTCTATAGTTAACATAAATATTTAAAATGAGATATTGATGCGAGTACGTAGCCCAGTAAATGAAGGCCAAAAATCGCCCGTTGTCGCAACTAACTCCGGGAAAGCTGCATTTTTGTCAATTGTTAGACCCTTATGAGACACGTATTTCCTCAAAAGTCCCCGCTTCTCCCCCTCTCGGAAGTTTGAAAATGTAGGCTTTCACAGAATCGCTTGTAAGTACGTGAATAATTGCAGAAACCTGTAAATTCTTAGCATATATAAGGGTCTAACAACTGACAAAAATTCAGCTCTCCCGGAATTAGTTGCGACAACAAACCTTTATTTCGTGGGCTAAAGGAAGGATGTAAAACAGACGCAGCGAAGGCGTTGAGGCTCAAGGGCCTAGAGCACAGAGACGCATAAACCCGGTCCAACAGACAACCACAGCACATTTATTCTGCGACAACTAAGTAAGGAAATGCGAGAACAATCAGTACACACATCAGAATATTCTTCCTGTCTGACCGGCGTGAAGATCTCCCAGGCGGATGACACGACATACAAACTCACGGACAGTCGCGCGTCTCCCGCGTTCAGCGACCTCCAGGTTAAAAAAACAACCTCAACCTTGAACGACGTACTCTTGCGGACGGCTTGCTACGTGAACTGCATACAGAAAGATAACTACCAAGCCTAGGACCAGCTAGTCGCTATATCTGTCGCCAACCAGACATCCGAGTACTCAGTCCCATGTGATCTTTGAAGAGTTGTGCAATGTCAGTGCATTCGCGACTGGATGTAGTTTCTCGAACACATTCCAATACGATACAGATGTATGTCAGAGAAAAGTACAGATAATAGGAACACATCAATAAGCAGAGTATGCTTTATAGTCTGCAGACAGGAATAGATTTCAGATCCCGAAGCGTTTTTCTGCTGGTGTCTGGGAACTACTTGTTTTGTTTCGTCTCGCTGTTCTCTCTCTCGCATTTTCTGTGATATCATCTGTCCTTTAGCCAAAGCAAACCAGTGTTACCTGCCTTGGAGGTGTCTGTTTTTTTTCCTTAGCTATTTTTCTTATTTGGTAGTCCTTGTTTTACCTTACACGAATCCATTAATGGAATATTTATGTTGTGCATGTATCCTGTTGACTAAAACATACTCTGTTTATTTGTGTTTTTTTATTTTCTCTAGCTTTCTTCGATAGCCATCTGCATCGCAATAGATAGAGACCTGAAAAACTCGCGTTTTCTTTTAGGTACAAGACAGAATTTCACCACTGTACGTTCGTGCCATTTTCACAATTGGTCCTTGACTTATTTGACATCTCGTATAAGTCGCTGAACCAATAATAGAAATGTAACTAAATGCAGGCCCATCTCACTACGTCAGAGAGCAGCTAATGTCTGCTTGAATGCACATATATTGGAGGCTAGCCTACATGTCTGTGAACTCACGAGCCTTACCTGCACCTACTCAGTTCTGATGACACCTTTATATCGTGTACGTATCTGAGTCAATATCAATAGACATGTCTAGCAATAAAATGGGGACCTGAATTCCAAATCATGCTAACTCCAAGATTTAAGAATTAGCAAAATCAAATTATATTTTATTGTGTTTTATTTCTGTCCGAAATGTTACTAACCACAGTAAAATTATTGTATTTTGATTAGTAACACATTTAAGATACATATAAATTTACACGAAAAATATATTACCTTTTATTGCTATTACTTAAATTTTGGTTTGGAATTCAGGTCCCCAAATAACACCGAGATGGAAAATGTTTGATGTCAGTACAGTAAATGATGCCTTCCATTGAGACTAAAGCCCGCCGCACACGGTACAATAATCCTTACGCACACGGTACAGTATTCCTTACAATATTGTATACTAAGAGTAGTACTTGCTTGGCTACTAGCTTCTCTACTCAAAATCTTGCCTGCTACTAGCAGCCCTGCTAGCTCAGGTACTGGATTTGCCGAATTTCCGGCGTCCTATATTTGCTGCGAGCTGCACTACAATATTTAATCAGTGGCCAATCAGAATTCACCTAAACAACAACGCTAGAAGTTTGAAGGTTTGGCGCGCACGAGTATTGACAAACATAAAATGGAGGGAAAGAATTGGACGAAAGAGCAATTTACATTTTTGGCGCGATTATTCGGAAACGTGGAAGGAAAGAAGTGGACGAAAGACCAACTGAACTGACTGCAAAAAAAAAAAAAAATAGTTCCAGCAGTAATAATTTCGAAAGTCGGCAAAATATACACAAACACAAGGCATAGCCACAATTTACCTACTGTAGTTCTTCCAGAAACATAACAAGGGTGCCGTGATTCCGATTCCATCGTAACAGCCATTTTCTTGCCCACAAAGCATTTTTTTTTTTTTATAATTCCTTTGTGCGTCTGAAGCAATGAAAAATGTCACTACGGCAAGTTTTCGTCGCTTGGACAGACTCGTGTGGAGAAAATTCTCTTAACAAAACAAGCCAGCCAGTATTGTGTGCAGCAGAAACTAGTAACGCGCCTAGTATATCGGCTTGTAACATACCCAGTAAAGAAACTAGTCAACATTCTAGTAAGCGAACTAGTAGGAAATATTGTATCGTGTGCAGCGGGCTCTACATTGGATTATATAAACAAAAGCGATGTTTACAGTTTCAGCATATGGATTTTTTTTCTTCTAATTTCTCAATGTACGTGAGTGACGACAGCTTAGTAATGTCACAGATTAAATAGTAATACAGACGTGAAATGACGTGGCGGCTTGTTTGATATTGGCGAACTTCGCCGCTTATTGGCTGCCCGAGACTGTTGATGCCAGCCCCGCGTATGTTTGGTTCCTGCATGTTACTGCAGGTTTCCTATTGGCCTGGCTGCCGATTATCAGAGCAGCTGCCTCGCGCTAATTGGCAGTAGGTGTTTCCGCAATGTTGCTGGCCAGGGAAGCCATTTTGCTGGCGTGTGTGACTGAGTTCGCTGGCCTACCGACTATTTCACTTCTGTATTCCTAAATATTCTGTGGTAATGTCATTCACAGTACGTTACACGTGTGTATGCTATTATAAGACATCCACCGATATTTAAAATATACTTTTTCGCAGCCGAAAATTGGTATTTTCGAAGTCCATTTAAAAGTGTATAACACATGTGAAACAATATTTCACAAGGTACAGGCGTGTACAACACATCTAGTTACTTTCAATGTTAAAACACAAAATGAAAGGGATCACCGCAGAATGCCTTATAGAGGATAGTTGTTGACGAGAAGACAGTACGCTAGTTCAGTGACTTGCTCCTAGAGGTCAGGGTGAGACGTGATGTGCATGCTGTGTCACCCTTATTGCTTCTACACTTCTAGGACTCGACCGCATTAAAATACTGCCATCAAGGTGGCCACCTTAAGAGGGCGTGGTACATAATTCAACGCTAAAAGCATTTATCTACAACTGTAGGTTCTTGAAGCCAATTTGCGAAAGTTAAACACTATCAATCCTAGACAATAGTTTTAGCCAACGTTTTAAACAAAATTGTTTCCAGTGTTACGAACTTCTGAGGCACAATCTCTGACGTCGGAACCTCATGCATTTAACTGCGGTGCAAGAGATCACGCGTAACGAATTGGTAATTCTGGATAGACATTTACTCAAAAAGATGGCAAATACCATTATCTAGGATTGTCATCGAGTATTTTATCCATATTGGCTTCGAAAAAAGCGTAGAAATAAATTGATGATTTCAGCGTTTATTTATCTCTTAAGGGCGTTGGACCCGTAAAATTTCATTTTTTTGTTATATTTGTGTCAAACACCGTTGAACTTTTGCACATTTCCCCAAATAAAAAAAAAATTAGGCCCCATAGTTTTTGCAAAATCACTCATCAAAGTCACGAAATGGCCATTACTGTGCAGCCAAAATAAAGAAAAAGTAATTAACTAATGAATTCAAAATTAGGGGAACTGAAAGTCAGTGTATCAATGCATTTCATGACATGTTTGACAAAAGTTAGTTTTGAATATTTCAGTAGTAGCCGAAAGTCAAAGTTATGCAAAAATTTACTCATTTTCATCAATTTTTAAAAATACAAAAATATATCACTTTGTTTTTACGAAAGTGTCTTGAAGTAGTTCACATAATTAAGTATCGATATGAATCATCTTGTTTCTGCAAGTTAATTAATTTTTATTATTTTGGCTACACCGCAACTGCCATTTTGTGACTTTGATAGGTGATTATGCTAAAACTATGGGCCCTGTTTTTTTTTATTCGGGGAAATTACATGTTATCTGATGTGTAAAAGTTGAACAGTGTTTGGCACAAATATAACATTTGTACGGGTCCAACGTCCTTAAACTGCGCTCATAACCGAAAAAAGAAGTATTGAATTGACACGAAACAGAGTATATACACTACAACAACACGACCGGATTTGCTATTAAAATACAAGAGGGGAAATTAAACTGAACTTTCGAAAATATTAGCACCTACACTAATAAATAAATACCGTATGTGAACAAGGTATCACATCCAGAGTGAAGACTTCTGATTTAACACCTACACTAAAAAAATATTATCTTAATATATGTGAGCAACGACTATTTAATACGTTTTACATGTTTGCAAATTGATTAAAATTGGATGAATGGTTTACCGGAATTCTCGTGGGCTCAGCTGAAAGGAACTGAGAACGCCAGGCATGCAAACAGTCAAATGCCCCGCAGAACATCACTGTGAGGGACAGTTATTTGACATGGGAAAAATCGACAGCTCGCTAGGCTTTCATGTAATGTATTCATTCTTGACGTTTTCCTTTCATAAGATTGGGCCAATGCTGAATCTAACGCACTACTATGAAACGTCTGTGTTTCGTCTGTGAACAGCTAAACAGTAATGATACAAGGCGCAAGTAGCTACAATGATTTGGAGAATACCCTGGCGGAGAAGATTCTCGTAATTTTCCACCATCTCTCACTGAAGGAAAAAAAACGTCCCAAACACAACGGGAAGTTTTTACCAATAGGTCTACCTGTAGAGTCTGGGACGCTTACCAAAATTAAGCTTTTAAGGGCATCCAAGTGGGAAATTGGATTTTAAAAAAATGTCTGAAATTTTAAATTTATTTGCCTCATAGATTTTTTTAAATACAAAATTTATTTTGCAGTGGATTTTAAAACATGTCACTTTATTTATGTTCATTGGTTTTTGCTGCTCATAAGAACTAAAACATGCAAATTTAAAATAGAGGGAAACGTACTTCCAAGTAGCCTAACGCCTACAAAGCTAACACTATTTCATACAAATATAAAATTACGGCTATTCCCCACTTGGATGCCATTGAAGGGAGTAGATGTTGAAAATGGGGGCTATACAAGTCAAATAAACATACATCTGTCAGTTTACTAAAAATTCCATAGGAACGCTATAGTTGACGTATGGGAAACCATGCTAACACACATGCTTGTCTAACACTTCTATAAATCAACGTGGTAAATTTACATTATTTAGACTGTATAATCACTGTTACTATAGCGAAGCACGTAGTACGCGACACACAACTAAAACCGATGCATTTAACTCCCCCAGCACGTTCGTGACGTCACACCCTGCTGCAAGTGTTCAGAAGAAACCTTTTAACTACAGACACCGCTTACCCTCCACGGACACTACGTCGGTATATACAAGATACACTTCACCATGAAAGATACAAGGACATATTGCACTCGAGTCCAACACACCGCAGTAGAGATGGTGAATAACCGGGAGAATATTTTCTGTTAGGGTATCCTGCAAATCAGTGTAGCAATCTGCGCCTAGTCTGATTGGCTGATAGTTGCGGGCCACCGGGTAGCTTTCACAGATATTCAGTCGCAGCGCACCAGGATTAGTATAATAGAGATCCACCAGTAACAAAGTGAAAATATTTCCTAGTCATGTGGCAGCGATAATCCACAGGCCGGGCTGCCGCTCCAGATCCACACAAGAGGAGTACCTTGGCGTCATGGGTTCTACACTCGGCGCTGGTCCTAACAAACTACGGCGGTACTCTGAGAGGGTCCGGGAGGCCCCAATCCCCGGTGGTGATCGTCTTTAACATCTGGTGAGGACGGGACCTAAGTCTCGCCTCTGTTATCAAGCGGGCAGGGGTGGACGAAGTACATTCCCGCAGATATAAATATAAGTACCACGACAATCCTCAAAGCGACGTTACCTGCGGAGAACATCTCTGCGGCTCCAGCCCACCATAATAGCGACTCGCCCAGACGACGTCCTTCACGCGAGCATCTCATCCACCCGGCACGACGGCGACCTCACAGCTGCCGCGTGGCTTAGACACGGGGACATAGTCGCGAACAGCTGACAAGATGACAACATGCACGTAGCGTCGTCGCTACCAGACTGGCCTGGCCGCCAGCTGAGAGCTCCACTCCCCCCTCCCTGCCCCCTAGACGCTGTGCCTCCCGCGGCCAGACACTAGTGCGCCACGCGGCAGTCGGCGCAAGCTCGGCGCGGGGGTGCGCTATTGGCGCGTGGGAGGACGACGCACCGTGGCAGCGCGGCGCGACGCGGCATTCATCAGCGCTCTCTTGCCGCACGCACCTCCCAGCAGTAGATAGGGATACGGAAATTCGCGAGTCCAATGACCCCGGTTACAGGCCCCGGCTACCACGCTCTTCTAACGCGTTGTAATAAACAAGCAATTACTTTCCTTGAAACTATGACGGAATGGCAATGCTAAGGGGCCTCCTTTTCTGCGTATCAAATGCGTTGTAGCGAATTACGGCTATTATTTTTTGACGAAACTATTTAATGCCCCTTTTGTGTGTCTACAAAAAAAAACACTCCTGACTACGTCGTTATGGTTTTAAAAATTCGGCACGTATATGAGAAATATTATTATCGGGTCCCTCAAAATGGCCAAAAATGGGTTTTCCAGACTGCCATATCTGGAAAAATAACAACAGGATTCGAAAAACACAACTATAGACACAAGTGTTATACTTTGAACTATGCTGTCTACAAATAAAATAATGTAGTCACCGCTTAAAGTCCCATAGGAAAAAGGATAACAGAGCACTGCACGCCATCTGAGTGGCTTGCACGGAGATGCGATAATACATTACATACCCCAGTCAACGGCAACCTTACCGCTCCTGCCTCACACACACACACACACACACACACACACACACACACAAACACAACCTATCTAGGGAGACTCCTTAAGATAGAAATCCTGCTAATTAAAAACACTGTTTCTAAGCCCACCGACTTTGCTAAAACAGCCTTTTCTGACGGCCGTACTTAAAAAAATACTAACCGGATGTATACAAAACTAAGAAAGAAACGCGTATTGAACTTCGCCTGTATGTGCGTATTTTTCACATTAGAGACGGAAAATGCGACCGATACAGGGCACCGTGCCTTCTCCTAACCTCCAGGCGCTACGTCACTGAACCAGCGTGCAATCTTCACGTCGACAGCTCAAAGGCCGCAGAAGAAATTCCAATGTCACCACTTTCACCCCTTGTAAATGTCATTTTTAAATATTAGTACAGGACCTGAAATGTGTCCACACATGCAACAGTCTTTGAATGCAATTCCTAAGCAGACATTACTCACACAGGTTGAGGCAGTTTTCGAATAAACTTCCGTCGGCCGAAGATTTGCACGCCACTCGGCGAACTGGACAATTAGCCACATTCTACATTTCAGACGCATTACTTTAAGATTTTGCACTTGCGACGGACTACGACGCCGCTGCAAACAACCCAGTCAGTGTTTGCCTAATTATATATGTAATTCGGGCGGGAGACTTCTCCTAACTATGAATACGAAAGCGGTTAATTAGGACAGAAACAACTGAATGAAAATCGAGGCGTGGGAGTGCTGTCGACAAGTCGAGGTCGTGCACTGTGGCAGCGCAGCGCGGCGCGGCAGTTCACTTCCCAGGGCCTCGAAGTTTAGCTAACCCATTTGGCTACAGATTAATATATGACTATAACTGTTGCAAACCAGAAGTATTTTGGTGTGATCAGTACGTGTACATAGTCTCTTCTTAGTACGCAACGTACAGAAGTGTCCAATGGTATAAGAACCCGCCAATAATATAAATGATGTTTAGTACTGCCCCGGGAATTAGGTCAATCTCAAAGACGACCTTGGTGTGTTGTGAGTATGTTACTTAATGAGTGCAGTTTAATTTGTAAGTTTCTTGCATGTGCAATCTAGGGAAAGAGAAATTTCGCGAGTTCAGAACCCCACATACTTTAATATATTATCCTATGCATAGAGATGTTGGTTTATCGCGGGAAAACTTGACTGTTTACTGTGATTCAAAGCACGTTCAGCTTAACAAAATATTACTGGCTTTCGCTTGTACGTGGGGCGGTTACCCTATTTGACTGAACCAATGACATTCTCGCTATTGTAGTAATTAATGCGTATTATTGGTCTGCAGACGGCTATGCTGCGTCAGACATACATCAGGCTATCATATATGTCCAAGGACCCTGTTTTTTCGCGAAAAGAATTTTGCCCCAGTTTGTTTCACTGACTTACGTGCACATCTGCAATTCTGATTACTGGTTATTGGCAGCGTGTCTGTGCGAAGAGCCGCATCTCATTTGACTGAGCCAATTACAAAAACTTCCCTGCAACACCGCTCGTCTGTGATTTGCCCGTAGAATCTCAAGGTTCGTGACAGTTAAAATATGCAATCGCTAGAGAAGGTGATTTATCGCGAGAATGTTTTCTGCCAGCGTATTCTGCAAATCAGAGTATCGTCCTGCGTCATGTATTGTTGGCCGACGATTGTGTAGCACAGTATAGTTGTTTACAGACGAATCACAGACGTCCAGAAGTAATGCACCAGAGTTATCATTGGCCCAGTCAAATAGGGACTCGCCAGTAACGAAATAAAAGCGTAAGAAATGAATACATTACATTGAAGCCTAGCAAACAGTCAACTTTTCCCGCGATAAATCACCTTCTCTAGCAATCGCTGACCACGAAGCAGAACTGCAGATGTGCACGTAAGGCACGGAAACAAAGTGAGGCAAAATATTTTTCGCGAAAAACAAGGGTCCCTATAATATGTTTGCAAGAAACTACAGCGTTTTCAAGGGTATTTTGGCACAAAACATCGCCATTGGCGCCGTGCCTCACTCACACGTACACACTGCTAGAAGGCAGACGCCTTAAGAAGGGTCCTAGATATTCAATTATCCCCCTCCATATTTTATTCTCTCGACGTCACTTGCCCCTCTCTGAAATTGCCTATACTTGATGAACACGGACAATATGACGATCCCTTTGTTTCCGCTCAAGCTGTTGCTATAAGCACCGAGTAGTGGACTTCCTGAACAACTCAACCATTACAGGTTTTAACTAAGCACGCACTTGCATCAGGTTCACCTTGGTGTTTTTATTTATCTATGCCTATTGAAACACACTACAGCACTCGTAGAAATTCACACATTTCCGCGAGTACTGCGAACGAACTGATAAGTAATTTTATTTTCAAGTTCACGACGCAAAAAAAAATAAGTTCAGTTCAACTTGCTACTCTGTTGCGTCAGAAGAAACGTTAATATTTAATTACCGTACATTCGAAACTCTGATAAGAAGGGTTACTGAACTCTCGGCATACAGAAACAAGCGACATACGTGACAACGTCGATAACAGAAAATGTCAATGTGTAGGCAAAAAAAAAAAATTGTGGAGAGAGACTTTTGGTCGCAAGAGCGGATTTGGTTCCAATAAACTAAGGGGGCCGCAGTGGTCGAGGGGTCCGACCTCTCTCCTCCCACCAAGGCGATCCGGGTTCGATTCCCGGCGGGTCGGTACCCGGATTTTCGCAATGGGGTAATCGTGCCGAACGATGCCGCTGGTCGGCGGGTTTTCTCGGGGATCTCCCGTTTCCCTCGCCCCTTCATTCCGGCCCCGCTCCACCTCACGTCACCCTTCACCAGCGCAGAAGATCTCGATGTTAAGCGCTGACCAATAATCTCTCACTCACTCTCTCATCCAACAAACTTCTTCTCAACGAGCATACAAGACCAGAGCCGAAGATACCCCAAATGTTTTCTGCGTGAATTCCAACCTTCGAACTATTTCTCGTGATAGCAGATAACACGTCAGGAGTTGGTTTATGTTTTATTTTTATTTTCCATCTTTAAGAATGGACTACTTTTCTGGACAAACTTACCACGTTACAAATCGAAATAAACGATAACTTTATGTTACAACTGAACTGGAAAAGTAATATTTCGCTAGTTTAATGACCTGCATGTTAAAATGCACTGTCCCGTGTAAACTCAAGCCCCGACCATTTTCCCACTAGCTGCTACTCACTGGAACAACAGACAATGAACGAATATACGGAGCTTCGGTATACATATAATAGTAGTAAATTCTAGCATGCGCGTCACTGAGCTCTTTCCCTGCTAACTACCCTGGCACACTATCAATACGAATAACATTTTCTGAAGCGCGAATTCGGACTGTTTCAATAGAATGCTTCAGAAAATGTTATTCGTATTGATAGTGTGCCAGGGTAGTTAGCAGGGAAAGGAAAACTTTTGCGTGAAAAGCTAGAGACGGAAAACACTCGCGATTTCACCGACCTGTAGTACTCCAAGAATATACGCACAGTGAAGCACGCAGCAACTGCTCATTGGTTCGTCATTGACACAATAATATAACGTGATTGGACATTCATTTGTTTATTGCATTACTATTTGCTCAGCGTCTTCCACGAGGAGTCAAAGTCAAGGCCCAAACTACGAAAGCAACACAAACTTACAGTTGTTTGAGTCCTAGCTTGTGTCGACAAGAAAGGGAGAATTTTTAAGGTCCCTAAGAATTGATGATGATGAGTGGTAGTTATGTATGTATATGACAGGACAACACAACACGCAGTGCTGAACCCAGAGAGGCAACAGTAAATAAAAAACAACTAGTGTTCACTAACTTACGTATCGCAACCAAATTGTTTTATTATGCAACACTTATTCTTACGAGAGCAGTATTTCCCAGACCGTACAACATTAACTCGATATGTTTTATGTAAATAAATAAAGATGTGTATGTATGTATGTATGTATGTATATGTATATATATATATGAGTCGTCCAGTTCCAAAACTCGCCTTGTCCACTTTCACTAAAACTGAGCAAATCGCGAAAACTTGGATTCTTTATCAACGTGCTAATTGGTACAATTTAGAACATTTTCGTAATATAAGGCGAGGGGTATAGACCGTAAGCGGACCC